>QTSX02000306.1:0-74009 GCA_014839935.2 Entomophthora muscae | reverse complement strand
AAAGCAAAATTGAACTTGAAAGTTCAAAAAAAAATCAATATAAATTCTGTTTCAATTTTGAAAATTCAGCAATCACAGATGTAAACAACAACAGCACCAAAAGTGCATTTAAATTGAGCTCTGAAACCATCAATCCATCCAATCAAAGCCAAAACAAATGCTTCAACCTGCACCCACAAAGTTCAGGAGAACCCTTAAGACAATTAATCAAGTCAAATCAACCAAGCATGAGAAGTAATACTCACCTGGCTCCCAATAACCAACAAATCCACAGTGTAGAAGAAGAATGCACTGAAATAAGCCAAAATACTTCTTCTTGCATTGCAGGCTGCAGCCTGCTACATGCCTGCAAGGCAATACTTTCTACCCTACACCTGCAGGATTGCCTGGTAAAATCTATGATACCTTCCCCAATTGACTTCAGTATTTAAACTGAATACCTTTCCCTTGAGCAAATTGCTCCAAAAATTTCTTTATTTCCTGTCAACCAATAAATCTATATTCTCAATTCTAAACACTTGATTAATTGATTATAAAGGTTCCCCCCAACAAGCATGAAGTTCATCTTCCTTATTTAGACTTTGTGTGTGCTAATCAATTATAGACAAGCAAATGTTAACTTCAAAAACCCTGAACCAACTCCTACTGACAAATCTGAAGACTCAATTTGGTATTGTTTTGGTCCGCGTCAAAGACATGCCCCTTATGTTGAAACTGCTTGATTCCTACCAATTATCCACCCCAAGGCCCCCTGGTTGGTCTTGGGGTACACCAGTGTCTATTATCTTCTCAATCACTTCACTCCCTTCTTGGGAAGATTCTGTCTATTTGGTCACCTTCTACATATGCTAATGATAGGAATTCCAGTAGGTTCCACTCTGATCAAATTCAACTTGGGAGCTCTTCTCCATTAAATTGGGGAAAGGCTTCCCAATGAGTGGATCCCTGACACCTAATCTTCTCAGCTGTCCTCACAGCATGCCTAGGGATTAAGGGCCACCAATATAACAAACAGCATGGGCCATTCAACAATCCACCTGGCAATTATTGCTACAAGGAGCCAGCGCAGCTCAACTCCTCTGAGCAGTACTCCTGGCCCACGCTGGTATCCCCCACTCCACCCAGTCTGTAGCCATATATACTCTATATACTACATACTCACATATTTTGCCAGTAATTTCAGACGTTATAACGTACACGCCAAAGTCTTTTGATGGATAATGACAGTCTATCCAATTGTGACAGCGCCCACAGGCTTCCAAGTTGCCAACTTGGTGCCTTATTTTGCTAAAACACTCCCCCAATTGTTGGGTCTTTACAGTTAGCCATGAGGCTGGTGCCTAACCAAAAAGCGGGGATTTCAGGGGGTTCAATCAACTGAAATTCAGTTGATTGACAGTTATGCCACATTTCCGCCTTCATTCATTGGCTCAGTACAATACCTTTATTCAATTGCCATTGATGACAAAGTCAAGTGGCTGGCCTTCTTGGTCAACTAGGTAATAGTTGTTGGATGTTGTGTGGCCAATCACCTTGTAGGGAACGGACCACTTAGGAAGGAACTTCTTGCTAAGAGATTGAGACACTGAATTCTTAAAGATTACAACTTCTTTTCCAATAGGGATTCAACCAACGGTGGGCGCCACACACGCTTTTGCTCTCAGCTTTTCAGCTGCGTCTAAGACTTGAAACTTGGCTTGATTGTGGGCTTCTGACATGGTAAGTTTTTGCAGCTTATATTATTAATATCTAAGCTCTTGATAGGAACTCCATAAAGTAGTTTGTAAGGCTTAAACTTAGTTTGTTGCTTGTACTCTTGAGTGGTAGTTCCATAAAGCCGCAGGTAAGTGGATGTCCCAATGTGTGGCGTCTTCTGTTGTAATCTTCTCCAAGCTCTGGATCAGGGTTTAATTAAAGCGTTCAGTTAATCTGTTGCATTGCAGATTGTACACCGTGGTAAGTTTATGATTCATACTAACTATTTTGCAGAAGTTATCTACCAACTTGTTTCAGAAATGATTCCCTTGATCACTTAGGAGAACTGTGGGAGGTCCATACACGGTAAAGATATCTTTGTACAGGAACTTAGCTGTGGTCTCTGAATTGTGCTTCTTGGTGGCTCTGGCTACCAGCCATTTGGTAAAGTACTCCGGTGTGACAATGATGTGCTTGTTCTTACTAACACTTTCTGTTATAGGTCCAATGTAGACAATGCCCCACATTTTGAATTAACTGCTTACTGTGATTGGGTTGATAGGCTTTGCTAATAGATGTTTTTTATTGAAGATCTGGCACAGGTGACAGCTCTTGATGTATGTTCTGATGTCCTCAAAGTATTTGGGCCACCAATACTTCTCACGTAAATTGTCTGCAGTGGTAAGGATTCCATAGTGTCCAATTCCTTTATGGACTTTGTGGAGTCTTAGCTGGTGTTCTTCTTTCTTGGAGACCTTCAAAATGCAGCTGTGCATACTTCTGTACAGGGCGTCTCCTAGGATCACATAGTATCTGTCAGGAATGACAATTTGGACGCTCCTGAATACCAAAATACGGAACCAGAGTCAAACCCTGGACAAAACCCTTCACAGACTGCCAGACACATAGACCGGGAACCCAATAACCCACTACTGATTGATAAAGTTGTTGCCAGCCCACCAGGACCCAAACCCTTAGCTGTCCCGCAGGATTCTGCAAGAAAACCGTCAGTGCAAGAGGCCAAGAATTTCCCTGAGGTGCCAACGCCTGACCCAGCAGTTTGCTCGGTGAAATGCACAAGTTTCTTAATGAGAGTTATTCTGAACTCCCCCAAAGTCCTGGGGGGACACTGAACATGAAGAGGTACCCAATACCTAAATTGAAAAACAGAAGGATTTGAAGTCTTCTCATCCCAAAGCGGCCAGTGGCAAACTGCCAGTGCTGAGCGCCATACTGCCATCTGAGACCCCCAATGACAACCCCCAGCCCAGAAAACCCAACCAGGAAGTGAAGCCTGGCAGTTTGATATAAATACCTGCCAGGCTGAGATCAACCCCCATTGTCATTTTTAAATAATGGTTATGAGATATTGGTTTCCCCAATTATTATCATATTTTATTCTTGTCATCTCCAGTTAACTCAAAGATCATCTAACCCCCCTGCCAGCCCGCCAGCTACGTACCGCCTGCCAGGTGCTCCCTTTGGTCCTGTTCATTTCACAGAGTACCCCTTAAAGCCTGAGTACAAGGACTACACCACCAACAACATACTAGCCTGGAATCCCTTGGCCAGAACTACAGAGTTAACCAGATACAACCAAGAAGGCCCTTGGTACATTACCAAACCCTGCCTGTTCAGAGATAAATACAACTTCCTTCCTGCCTACCAAATGGACATGGAGCCACCCATCACCCCCAAACCAATGCCTGCCTTCACTGCCAAGCTCCCACTGGACCATACCAACAAGCTTTTTGGAATTGTATACATTACTCTCACAAGAGTAATAGATACTATTGTTCCTGCCGCCAGTCAGTGGTTGTGGGTGGACAAGTCAAAGTCCTACCTCATTAAGTTAGCACCATTCCTTTGTTGGGCCCTGCCCACCCAGTCCGCAACCTGCCAGTTCCCAAAAGATAGCAAACCGGCTGATCAGGGTTGGTTCCCTGACAGCATCTGCTCTCCTTGAGCACAGGTAATTACATGTTCATTTCCCCTGTGGTAAGCATTCTGTATACTGCGTATCATTTAGGCTGGTAACTTTCTGCTAATGTTTCCATCAGGTATGACTCATGGACTCCTTGTCTTGAGAGACCATCAGCAACAACGTTCTTCTTCCCAGGTATATATTTTATGTCCACAAGATACTCAGACATCTCCATGACCCAGCGCACGCGTCTGTCATTCTCTTGTTGCTTGCTCAGGATGAAGGACAACATCATATTGTCCGTATACAAGGTAATGTGATTTCCTAGTATGTAGAACTTGAATTTGAAAAGTGCTCTAATTACTGCTAACACCTCTTTATCATAGATGCTGTAAAGTAGCTCTGGGCCACTGAACAACTTGCTGGTGTGCTTGGTGGGTTTTAACAGACCTTTGCGTTCTTGTGCAAGGACTCCCCCTGTTGCTTCTTCCAAGGCATCAGTAAAGATCGAAAACTTCTCCTGGAAGTTTGGGTGGATTAGGACAGGCTCTTTAACAAGACACTCTTTCAGGGTCTGAAAAGCAACACCCTGTTTAGGGGTCCAGGTAAACTCTGTCTCCTGATGGATTAACTTAAACAGAGGTCTAGCAATGTTGCTATAGTTCTGTATGAAACAGGAATAATACCCAACATTACCAAGGAAAGACTGTAGGTAAGCAACATTGGTAGGTACAGGCCACTGTGAGATTGCTAACACCTTGTCATCATCAGGGTGTACCCCTTTTTTTGTCAACTACATGTACTAGTACGTGAAGTTTGGTCTGGCAAAGCAACAGTTTGGATTCATTGACTGATAGCTGGGCTTTCCAGATGTGACTAAAGACTTTGGTAAGTGTATACAGATGCTCTTCAAAAGTAGCACTAAACACTGTAATAACATCTAGGTAGACTGTCGCCTTCTTGTAAAAGAGATCAGCAAAGATGGAGTTCATGACACACTGGAAGGTACATGGGGCTCCACAGAGTCCAAATGGAATGTGTTTATACTGATATTGCCCTTGCTTAGTGACAAAGGCAGTCTTGTTGATGATTGCAGGCTCCATTTTTAACTGGTGATACCCAGAGAACAAGTCTATGTTTGTGAAGTACTTGCAGCCAGAGTACAATGCCAAGATCTCACTGATGAGAGACAGGAAATAGTTATCAGCCTTGATGACTGAGTTCAGAGTTATGTAATTAACACACATACATAACTGCACATTCTTTTTAGGCACACTGACAACCAGAAAAGCCAAAGGTGAAGTAGACAGCTCAATAATGCCTTTGGAAAACAGGTAGTCTATCTCCTGTTGGACGTACTCCTCATACTTCTTAGCCAGACAGTAAGGCGCCTTGCCAATAGAATTTGCTGTTCCAGTGTCAATAATGTGCTTCTCTAGGCTTGCTAGTGGTAGAGGATAATCCTCATCACGGAAGAGGTTGGTGTATCTGAGCATAAAAGTGGAGATTTTCCCTTTTTGACTAGCAGATGGCCCTGGATTCTGGTTGACAGCCTCAGCAACAGTAAGGAAGGACTCCCCATCTTCTTGCAATTTGGAGTAGCTGACATCTATAGGAATCAGCTTGTTTTTGCAATCAATGAACTAATTAAAGCAACAAAAGGATATAGTGACGCCAAAGTCACTTAAAAAATGACATCCAAGTAGAATGTTGTACCTGGTAAGCGCAAAGATAGCTGTGGAGATTAACACACAAACACCACAGATTTCAACTGTGAGATTTCACGCGGCTCAAAGCACTCTTCTGTTTTTCTATTTGCAAAGGTAAACTTCTCATTGACTTTACTATATTCCTGTATCACTAACAATCTTAGGAAAGACTCAGAGTGTAAAGTCACTTCCCCTTTAGCCCTGGATAGGACAATCTTCCCACGCCACACAAAAAAATCTGCTCAGAAGCTGTCCAAGCCCCTCAATTCCCTTGAAGATTTAGCCCACAAAATTGATGAGAAATTTGTGTTGGAATACGCTTCTCAAGTGTTAAATAATGATGCTTTGAATTCTGTTCCTACTTGGGAGGAATCCCTGATTAATTTGGACTATCTTCTGGCTTGGGTTTGACCACATTTGAAATTAATTAGGCTTAAGCAATCAGGTTGCGCTACTGCCAAATCATTAAATAAAAACTCAAATAGAATTGATGACATTCTGAAGTGTCCTTTAGACACTAGCCAATCAGAGGTTGGGTCGGAAATTGATGAGAAACCATCTAAACTCCCTGAAATTACTGGCAAAAATTCTATCTCACCCAATCAAATGACTGGCTGAGGTCAACTGACCTTTAATTTCAATAGCCTTCCCTTAAAGCAAGACAGGGGACTTTTGGTCCCCTGCTTGCTCATTCTTACAATATAAGTTTGAATCTTTTCTCACTTAGGTATTTTGGTTATCTTTTGGGTCCATATCTTGGCCCCTTTTGATCATCTAAAGTGTTAGGATTGGTTTTCTTTATCCTTACCTACTTCCCTTTTATTTGGGCTTTCTTGCCGCTCTTCAAAGTCCTTAAAGATGTTGTTAACGTCAAAGTTGAAGCTTATTGCTTTCACTTTGAAGGAAACAATTTAATTTTTAAAATTAGTAGTGAAATTAGTATAATTACTTACTTAAAGTTTGATTTCACACACGGTTTGCTTTTGCTTAAGATTAGACTTTGGATACATCTTTTAAAGCTTTCATATACACTTTTAAACCAATTTGGTCCGCGGCCGTTGTTCTTTGTCTTTCTGCTACATTTAAGAGACCTTCTGCTTGCCATTGGGCCCTCTGCTCTGAGTTTAAGGCCCAAAACGCCAAGAATTGTCTGCATTTTGTTGGGCTCCACTCTCAGACCCAAAAAAATGTTGGTTCCTCTAGTCAAGTTTGCAATTTTTACCTTGGCGCCAGCTCTGATAATGATCTAGTCTACCTCTCCAGATCTTTGGGGTTGTATTTCCAATTCTTTCCTCCACATTGGCACCAACCCCAATCAGTTCTTGAATATGTTTGAAGATATCCCCACACGCGCTCAGGACATATACACCACTAGTGAGAATGTGGTGAGGAGCCTGACCTGCAATGACCTAGAGTTCCCTGCCGTCAAGGCACCCTCTGCTGTTCCCCCCAGTCTGGCCTACCCTACGCCCCCCTCTGAGGATCTGCTTGTCCTGGTTCCAGAGGAAGGCTTGGGGACCCCAGAGCTCACCCCCAAACTGATATCCTGGGTGCTTAGCAGAATGGCTTTGATGAGCTTGGACTCATACTTTCCTGGGTATCTGGCGTGTCCTCCCTATGGACGCCCCTTCAAGCGGCCATGCCAGTCCTGTACTGGATGGTGTCCTGGTGGGCCTTCCCTCCAGGATGGGAGCCAAACTTAGTTAGTTTAACCCTCCTCTCTCACACAGAGATTATATTGGACGTAGATCCACCGTCCAGAATGATGGATGTAGGGTGGCCTTCTACCTCCTCATCAATATGTGGTGCTCCCTTTCTAATGATGTCAATCACTTTCTGGCCTCTTGTGGCTTCTCTTCCATGACTGCAAGCTGCTTCTCAGGGTCTCAGACTCTGGTGGCCCCAAGGTAATGTACCATTTGCGCTCTAACGCTGGGCACAATTTCCACCAAGTTATATAGGAATATTGGGACCTGGGTGTCTGCAAGGATCTTCAGTACGTTAAGCTTAGGGGGATTTACTTGAGTTAACAATGGTAATTTGACCTTTAGTTTATTTAGGGTGGTTGCTTTGGAGGTGGTCCCCCTTGTAACCTCAATAGTGGGTTCAACAGGGTAAATCCCATCCTCCTCATCCATGGGAATCCCAAAAGGTTCTGATTGTTGAGCCTCATGGTCAGTTGGCTGAGCTGAATGATTAGGATTTGCCTGATCTGTTTCAGGGGCTACAGGGGGCGCCTGACTGAGTAAGTGAGCATCAGGGGCAGGCTGCTGAGGCTTGGCTGCCTCAGCCCCTTTTTACTTCTCAAGTGTATTATACAGATGAACAATGTGGCTGAGCCTGTGCTTTTGGGCCACATTTTTTCTTACAGTAGCCATGCTTTCCACAAGGTAAGATTCATCCTTGGATGTGGCAGGCTCTGCCTCCTTCTTGGTCTTGGGTGCCTGCTTTTGGTTCTGCTTAGACTCTGCAGCCGGTGTCTTTGGCTTGTTCTGGTGGTTATTTGAACAATCTACATAGGCATGTTCTTTGGCTCCACATCTATTGCAGGGTTCTTTTCAGGTGCCTTTGAGATGACCTTGTCTCTTGCAGGTATGAAAATATAGGTTTGACTTTGCTTGCTCACCACTAGTCATATATGTGATAAGTGTAGCCATTCCCTGCACTAACTTCTTCATATTCTCAGATAGGTCATCTGGAGGTGGCATGATGGCCTTCAGCTTCTCCTTGGGTTTCATGACAGTATGAGGGTGCAGCAACTGGCATCTAGCCTTAAACTTCCCAAGGCAACAGATTAAGACATATGCTTCCTCTACATTACTGGGAGCATGAGATTCTACAAACTGATGGTATTCTGATGTAAGCATCTAACAGACCCAATCTAACCCTTAGTTTTCCAGAAAATTCTGCCAGGCGCTTGCCTTCCACTGTGTTGTAGCTACCATAGACCAGGTCCTGGTATTGATTTGGGAGAGTACTTAATTCCTCAATAAACTCCTATGTTGTTTTGAAGTGTGTTTGGTCTACTTTCTTTAATTTTGCAATGACTGTTTCTATGCCACCTCCAAAACGCTCAAATGTGGCCAATTTTCAGTTTTCCCATTTATAGTGCCTGTCAGTGAGTTGTGCCAAGCAGAAGCTCTACCTTCTAAGAAAATATTGAACTTCCTCAAAGCAGTCTCCTTGCTTAACCCTATTACTCTCAATAGAGTTCAAAACAGTTGAGCCAAGTGGGTAAGCTGTTACCATCAAAGAAGGGAATGTTCTGGGCAGCAATGGCCTTTAACAGGCCAAGGGGATTGGATTTAGAGCTTGTAGCCTCTCTGGGGGGATTAATGGAATACATTTCAAAGTCTTCCCTGGCAGGATCACCAATGTAAGATTTAACTTGAAAAATGTGATTTCACAAGTCTTATAGGCTAAAAAAGACAGAGGTAACATTCTTCCACTTGTTATTGTCTGGATGGCAAGTTCAATGCTAAAGTTGATATTTGCATAAATTGACTGAAAACAGTATTTAGGATATATGAAGTTACTTGTGCTTGAATATTGGATAATTTGGTCAAATATATAGTATTTGCCAACTGATAAAATATGGGGTTTGGTGAAGTTGAAGGGGTTAGCCATGAGGCTGGTGCTTAATCAAAAAGTGGTGATTTCAGGGGGTTTGGTTAAATGAAATTCAGTTGACTGACTGTTATGCCACACTTCAACACTTGACAAAAGTTTGGTCTCAAAACAGGTTTAAATTAAATTCCATAACCCAAGATTAAATGATGATCAAGGGTAATAAGCTTGGGTGCAACAATCTTTTAAAACTCATCAGGTGATGCTGAACCTATCCCAGATCTCCAGTAGGTTCTTTGCTCAATGTATGTTACCATGTGCCCTGCATTCCAACTACAAAATAGGGTGAAGGTTTACTGATAGATAGACATTTCTTCAATTGATGGTAATCTATTGAATGTAAGCTCAATGTGAAGTAGCATGGATGGTAGGAAAGAATTAAAAAGGTGATCAAAAGCATTCCTGTTTATCTTGGGATGCAATTTAACCAAAGCAGGGTTAATTGTCATTAATGCCATGTGAAAAGAGTGTTAATAAGCTTCTTGATCCCTACCTTGGTATTGCTTTATAGGATTGACAGGGTTTTTGGGAGGAGTTTGTAGCTTCAGACTGGGGTTGGGCTTCAAAGTCAATCTCAGAATAGTATTGAATCCTCATAAGATCATCTTAGACATTGAGAGCTTTGGAATCCTCAATCATCTTCTGGATCTGGTCCCTACTCAGCCAGCTTCTGTACCCAGTGATGATAATGTTGTTGATGGATTGGGTTTCCTTGTTGCACGCAGTGACATTCAAGATCCCATCAAAGTTAATTGTGAAGGTGATGTGGATCTTGGGAACACCCCTGGGAGCGCTTTGGATGGCTTTGATCAGGAATTCTCTCAGCAAAAGATTTTTCTTTGATAAAAAATTCTCTTCTCTGTAGACCAAAACTCTCACTTCCTGTAAAGCCCCAGAAAATGAAGGAGTATTTTAGCAAGGTAGGGTACCAAGTTGGCAACTTGGAACCCTGTGAGCGCCGTCACAATGGAATAGACTGTCATCATCTATCTAAAGACCTTGGTGTGTACGTTAAATCTTCTGAAATTACTGGCAAATTACAATGCACATAGAATATAAAGGTGTATATTGCTACATGCTGGGTGGAGCAGGGTGACACCAGCGTGGGCCAGGAGTACATCTCAGAGGAGTTTAGCTGCGCAGGCTCCTTGTAGAAGTACTCATGGGGTTTATTGTATGGCCCATGCTGGTGGGTGTGTTGGTGGCTCCCAATCCCAAGGCAAGCTGTGAGGACAGCTGAGAAGATCAAGTGGTTCATCTTCTGGTCCTGGAAAAAGTAGACAAAGCTTAGTGTCTTAACTTTCTGTAGAGTAAAAGTTCTGGTTTTGATTTATGTGATACTATTTAGGGGTAATTTCACTCAATGATAGCACAAACTACCATCAAGTGATTGGGATTTATTATATACTATCATCCTTAGTGGGGCATGAATAGTACAAAGCATTGGATATGGGACCCCAAACTCTTGGTGTTGTCTGGGATTCCCATTTGGGATTGGAATGGGAGTGGCTTGGCAGGCAATGAATTGTTATCCTTGGTATTTTATGGAATTGGAGCATCTTCAGGCACATTTATGCATTTTAATTCAACCTTTGCAGTTGATGCATTAATTGTAATCCTGGGCTGCTTGTCAACCCCCTCCAAATTTGGAAGATTCCAAATTTGGGCAGCAGTTCCCCCTCTATTTGGGTTTGGGAAATTGCCTTTTTGGGTTTCCCCTTTTGACAATTCCCCCATTTGGGGGACTGGCTGGCAGTGGTGGGCAGGCGGCCAGCTGCGCGGCCCACAGACGGGGTATAAAACCTGTCCAAATCAAAAAATGTATTTTTAATTTGTTTTTTCTTGCCTCGGTTTCCCGCAGCAGTTTCCTCAATAAGGGGGAACTGCTGCCATTTTTTATTCTGCTTTTTACAATTAATTGTACAAAAAATATTATTCTGAGCCACAGTGTTATCAGGAATATTCCTGACACTTCTCTTTGAAAAAAAATAGTTGTGAACACTTCAGTGGTTGTGGCAGGCAAGGCTGTGTTCTTTTGAACTACTCTGCTCATTACTTTGCCAACAGTATCAACTCCAAGCCCCTTCTCACACCAACTGAACACCATGGGTTTACATCCAACTACTAGCTTTATCTGCACTTATACCCAGGCTAACAAACAATTAATTTAATCCCAAACCAACCCGTCAGCCATCCTACAACCACAACAGGCCCTTTAAACCATATCTGAAATAAAAAATTATAGTTACAACTAAAGTTATTCTGGAAACCAATATCAATCTTTCCCCACAACTGGGCAGGCGCCCATCATACTTGCTACCAGCACCAACTTACATAAAACTAATCCAATTGACTAGAAAGCATAGCGCCAGAGTTTAGATCCCAATCACACCCAGAAAATACAAGGCCTGATTCTTCAGGGATAACCAATAGAAATAAACCATTGGGTGACCTTTGAGTACACCTCCATATACAAATTTGAGGTCTCCACTACCAACATCACCCCATCATCCCATTGAATATAAAAAATGCTGCATTCCACTCTTCAGATCAACAGAATTGAAGCTATAGACCCTATCCCTGAAATAATCTACTATAAAATACCCAAATGAATAACTCTGGCATGGAATATAAAATTAATTTAACTCAGATATATAATAAGGGACCCATATGTATAATATTATAACCAGAAGATCAACCCATGAGGTCAAGTTGGTACTATATGTCAGCCTATATTGTTTTAAAAAATAGTCCAAATAGAGATCAGCATAAGTAATACCCATTCACACTGGGAATTTATGAATAATAAAGTCCAGGGAAGGTAACCTGAGCAACAATATACATCATAAAGTTTGAAGGTTGGTTAAGGAAATCAAGGAAGGATCTCACTGGCCAGTAAACTACCACTACTGTGGCAAAGTTTACCAGATGCGTTTAGAGCCCCAAGTGAAGTTTCATGATGGGAAGCCTCTTGTAATGCCTATACCTGTAAATTTAATTCCCCTTTAGAACAGGATAGGGTCCTTTCCCCTGTTGTTCTAAGAAACTCTTTCAAACCCTGCCAGACCACAAGCTCATTAAAGGATTTGGCTCACACAGTTGACAAGAGCTTTGTGTTGGTCATCCCTCTAAGGTTCCTGGAATACACCTGCCCTCTCTATCCTTACGTTGGAGGAAGCACTGATTAATCTGTGCTGCTTGCTGGCTTGATGTTGGCCCTGATTGAATCTAATTGGCTTCAGCCAATTAGTTAAATCCACACAGTATGTTCCAATTTCCTCCAGTTCCCAAGTGGTTTATCTACCAACCCATCCACAAGTCTGTAGCCAATAATCTTTAATTATGAAGATTAATTTGAAATCTTCCAACTCCATGGAAAAAGTTTAAAAAGTTATTCCTGGGCTAGCCAGATCCATTGCCCATTCCAGTGCCCCATAATGGGTGTCAGGATACCAGGAGTACCGTGATGCTCCAGCAGGTGATGGAGGAGTCTAGCAGATACTGGCATAGACCACCAAATGATGGGACCTAACTTTATCAGGTAGGAAAGGGCCTTCCCAGCCACAGCCCAGGGCCTGGCTGCTGACAAGGCAGAATCAATTGATTCTGTGAGCGCCAGGTAAAGCACTCCCAGGAATTGACTATTATGGCCAGCAGCGTCAGATGTGGGTGGGGTTGAGATGGTTGTTTAGGCGTTGGGGGTGGTTCCATTGGGACCAAGTAGGCAGCAGGGTTGTTGTATTTCCCATTAAAGATCAATGGGTATATAGTGATTTCTCTTCTGTCACAGATAATTTGGTAGGGTTCCTTGGGGGCGTTTGGGCAGGTGTACCAGTGCAAATCTTCCAAGGTCCAGGGTTTTTGATCAGAGTTGTGGGGATACTCAGTGAAGTGAACAGGGCCAAAGGGAGCGTTGGATGGACAGTAGTAGTCAAAGGCTTTGGTTTTGTCAACTGAAGTCTGGCTATCTATTACTGAGGATGGGTGCTGGTGTTTTGGCAAATGCAGATGGAAGAGTATAAAAAATAGGCATGGAAACAAATTGGTGAACCAAAGTTTCATAAAAACTTTATTGTAAGGATGAAAATACAGAATTTATATGGTGCTTCTGACTTATATACTCAATCACATACAAGAGCCTCTGGGCATTCTTCTGGTGCTGTCTGTGTGTCAAGGCTTGGCATATCAGGTTCTGCTGTTTAGTTGGCTGCTTCATGGTCATTTTTGGGGTTTTCAAGAACAGTTGCTTGGCTTTTTGGTTGGCTGCTTCATGGTCATTTTTAGGGGTTTCAAGAACAGTTGTTTGTCTTTTTGGTGGTCCATATTGGCTTGGCTGATCATTGGTTCCAGAAGGTTTGGCTTCTGGAGTCATGAGGGGTTTCCCAATTTGTTACCGTTCTTGGACTGGCTTGACAGGCATTTTTGACGAGAAGGAACTTGATTAAAAAAGGGGTTCCCAATTGAGAACCCCAAATTACTAAATGGAGGATGGGCTTGGACTGGGTTTACTGGGCAGCTAAAATTAGCCTGCCTAGGCCCAGAAAAACTCACCAAGGCTTGGGCGTAGCTTTTGGGGCCCATAATGGGCCCCACAGCTGCCACCAGGACAGAAATGGTTATTGCACCTGGATTTTTGATTTTAAAAGCAAATACAGGTGCAGGTGAATCCCCCACGCCCGCTTGCCCCTCTTGCAGCTAGGCGCGGGTTTGATTCCCGCCCAGGGCTTTGAAATTGTTACTTTTGTAATATTATCCCCTTCTAAACCGGACTTTGCTTTCTTTCTATCTCAGTACTAGCGCACATCATCAGCTGAGTTGGTTAGATTGTCAGCTGGTTCCCAGGTGCTTTCCTTGGGCGGGTATCCTAGCCATTTGACATAGTACTGTGGTTTGCGGTAGTGGGTACAGTCACTGTGTATATACTCTACTCAGGGTTCAAGGGATCTCCCTACTAGGATGGGGGGAGGAGCAGTATTCAGTTTCTGGTGGGACAGGGAGGTTCCATCATTATTGAATAGTAAAGATCAGTGGAATACATGATGTATTTTCCAGGAGTTGGGTAGCTTCAGACGGTAGGCCACTTTGCCTACTTGTCCTGTGATCTGATGGCCCCCACTTTTTTTGGTGAGTTAAATTACAGCATGGTACATTTAGGGGTATGTTCCTTGAGTCTAGATAGACCTTGTCCCCAATCTCTAGCAGTTTTCCAGGGGTTTGCTTTTTGTCAGCAAAGGCTTTGTAGGTCTGTACCACTTGGGTTAGGTTTCTGGAGCAGGTCATCTGGGTCTTGTGGATGTGGTCTATCCAGGTTCTACCTGCTTTGTTAGACTCCTGGTTTCCAATCTTGGGGTCCCAAGTGGGGTCAAATATGTAATTGGCTTTGAAGGGGGATATCCCAGTGGACGCGTAATCTTTGCTATTATACGCGTACTGGGCTGTGGACAAGAGGTCTGTCCAGTTGTCCTGATTGGCTTTTGCATAGCATTGGAGGTATTGTTCCAAAATCTGGTTTATCTGTTCAGTTTGGCCATTGGTCTGGGGTTGGTACAAATTGGACACACATATTTTGATTCCTAGGTCTTTTATCACTTGCACCCAGTAGTGAGATGTGAATTGCTGTCCTCAGTCTGTCACTATTTCTTCTGGAGTTCCATGTTGGGTGAGTATTTGGTCATGAAAGTGACAGATGGTTTCAGTGGCAGTGCAGTGGGTAGTGGTGGGAAAAAAGTAAGCCATTTTGGTGAAACAATCAACCATTACTAGAATCATGTTATAGTCCTTGGAGAGGGGAGTTCAACTATGTAGTCCATGGATACCAAAATCCAGGGGCCTGAAGGGATGTCTAAGGGGCAGAGAAAGCCTTCTGGCTTAGAGCATCTTGTTTTGGTGCGCCAACATGTTTCAAAACCTTCAATGTAGTTGATAACATACAAGTCTATCTTGGTCTACAGGTAATTCCTTTTGATGCTTTGAAGGGTTTTATGGCAACCCAGGTGACCAGCTAGTTCTGAGTCAAGGTAGTCTTTTAGGATGGAAATCTGAGCCATTACTTCAGGTACATAGATTCTTCCTTGGAACAGTAAGGTGGCTCCCTTTAGTGAGTAGCCTTTTTTACAGAGAGCTATTTAGTTGTGTTGAGAGTTCTGAAATCATGTTCTTGGCAACAGGGTCCTTTGCCTGGGCTTCTAATACATCCAATTTCTTAGCAACAATTTTCAGGTATTTTAGCTGTATCTTTCTGCTGGTTGTGTCCAACAGGGTTTGGGTGTTGTGTTCTCTCAACTTGGTGGAGTATGGAATCAGGTTGGATCTTCTACTTAGGGCAATTGGGAAATATTTAATTTTCCAGGTTTATAGTCGATTTCTAGTATGTAGTTTGTCATTTCCAGAGCCCATCTTGCTTGTTGTTGATTAAGCTGACATGGTTTAAAGAAGGAAAAAAAATTTTTGTGGTCTTTCAGGACCTTGACTGGGTGTTTGGCCCTGCATAAGTATCTGTGTCAATGCTTCAGGGTCTTCATTACAGAAAAAATTTCTTTATCATATATCAGGTAGTTTTTCTTCAGCTGATATCGTTTTTTGGAGTAATATGCCACAGGATGTAGCATATCATCCCCTCCTTCTTGAAAAAGCACCCATCCCAGGGAAAATTCTGAAGCATTGGTTTCAAGGATGAACGGCTTTGTGTGGTCAGGCATGGCCAACACAGGTGCAGAGGTAAAGGCTGTCTTCAGGGCCTCAAAGACAACAGTACAGTCAGGGGTCCACTCAAACTGGACTTTGTCCAAGCAAAGGCGGGTCAGGGGTAGGATAATCTGAGATTTTTTATGAAATCTTGACAGTAGTTTGCAAGCCCCAAGAAACTCCTAACGTCTTTCTGACAGGTGGGGGTGGGCCAAGCTGTGACCGCGTCCACTTTATCTTGGGCCATGGCAAATACCCCAGTTTGTACCATGTAGCCCAATAATTCTACTTTGAATTGAAAGAACTCACACTTCTTGAGTTTGACGTAGAGGTTGGCTGCTTCTAGTTTCTCCAATATAAGGTCCAGGTGGTGGAGGTGGTCTTCATGTGTTTTGCTATATATCAGTATGTTGTCAAGGTACGCCACACAGAATTGGTCAAGGTATTCTCCCAGGACTGAGTTGATCATTCTCTGTAAGGTGCTAGGGGCATTGCATAGCCCAAAAGGCAATACCAGGTATTCATAGAGTCCATATCAAGTTTTGAAAGTTGTTTTGTATTCATTCCCTTCTTTGTTTTGGATTTTATTAAAAGCGTCTTGGAGGTCAATCTTAGGGTATACTTCTGCCCCAGTCAAGACATCACACAGGACATTGGCATTAGGTATGGGGTATTGGTTTTTTACTGTGATCTTGTTCAGCTTCTGGTAGTTTACACAAGGTCTCATTGCCCCGTCTTTCTTCCCAACAAATAATAAGAGGGAGGAGCACAGGGCCTTTGAGACCTGTATAAACCCTTTCTTAGTCATGTTCTCAATGTACGCAAACAAGGCCAATTGTTCTTTATGGTTGCAACTATAGATGGATCTGTGGCTAGGTTGCGTATCAGGGAGTAAATCAATGACATGGTTGTAGATAGAGTGCTCAGGTAGTTGAGTTGCCGCCTCTTTGCTGAAGACACTGGCCCATTTCTCGAGGGTTGAGGGCAGCTTCCCTGAGCAAGGGTCCAATTGTAAGGTCATGAGTTTGGTGGGGGATACTATGTGTGGGCTTGGCTGGATGGGTACAGTGTTGGGGTTAGGTCCCTTTCCTAGGGTTACGGTTTGGTCACAATAGTTCAAGATTTCACCATGCTTGTCAGCCCAGGAGTCTCCAAGTATCAATGGGTGTGGTAATCCTTTCAACAAGATAACAGACAAGGGGTAGGTATTTTGCTCAATCTTTAGCTCAAGGTGTTAGTTACATTCTTGGCCAATGTCAGTTGAACCGTTTCCCATAGTGACTTGGAATTGAGTATCTGAGGGGGTGAGTCCCAGCTTGGACGCTAATGCAGGGTCAATGAAACTTTCATCAGCCCCTGTGTCTAAGAAAGCCTTTTTGTGAATTACTTTATCTCCCACTTCTGAGGTCACTATGATATACTTATAAGACTGAGAGGTAGTGTTTAATTGGGCAAGGGAGCCTGAAGTTTGGTTTCTTCTGGGACAGGTCCTGGTCTGGTGTCCTGCTTCATTGCAGTGGAAACAAAACCTGTCTATGTAATGTTGTTGCAACTCCTTGGGTGTCATGGCTGGTCTGGCCGCAGTGGGGCTTCTGGCCATCTGGGGTCCATGGGGGGCGGCACCGTGGATTTCTTGGTTTAAGCTTAGTCCTTGGCAGAGCACAATTAGTTCTTCTAATCCAATTTTGGGGGGTAGTGCTTGAGAAGATCCTTTAACCCTGGGTTCTGTTACGGTAGAAAACCAAATGAAAGGAATAACATGCCCCTGTAAGACCAGAAACCAACAAAGAACCGCCACCAAACCCTTAAGAGAAATTGACAACTTAAATGCTGTAATTTACAAAAAAATGGGTCAAAGCTGGGGTTGCTCAAATAGCCCTGTAAAATCTGGATCTACCATATTTTTATCCAAATAACTATGACAAGAAAATCACCTGTTATATGTTATTTGGTGATGGAAGTGCTTGACCCGTTGGTTGCCAAAACTTTTCAAATTATGACGTCATTGACGTAAATTCCAATGCAGGGCCTACAACTGCTGAAAATATTCTTGCCAGCTAATCAGAAGCCAAGGAATCCTCTCCTGCCCCATCCTGTACTCCCTTAAGACTTTCCCATTTCCCCTCTAGAAACTTGTTTCTAGATATCTTATTCACCTTGTAATAAAACAGAAAATAAACCTCATGTTTGCATATTTGGGCCTATTGGCCCCTGTCTTCAATGATATGGCCAGGACCATGGTTCAGATAGCTTCAGACTCCTTTGCTGTCACCTGGCCTGCCTTTTACGTCACCGCGCCTTCTTGTCATTATTCTAATTTTCCTCTGAAAATGATCTTCTTGACCTCAATTTTAATCACCATTTTGTGCCCCACAGGTTGCGGCTCCAGAATGATCAAACCTTCCTCCCAATTTAGCTTACTGTTACTCAAACAATTAACTCTGTGTTTACTATATCCACATAATTTTTCTTTGGATAGTGCAGCTTATCATCTAGTTCTAACAGGTTCACATCTTTTCTGAATGGGATGCCGGCTAGTTTAATGTCCAGCATAGCACAGGTCTGTAGTTTGGTGAATTCTTCTACATAGGTCTGAAGTGGGCGGCCATTTTTATTAAAATACAACAGAGTAATGAAGGCAAAGTGTTGGGTATTCTGGTCCTTGTCTGTGGCCATTAGTTCAGCCTCAAAACAAATATATAGTCCAAACAAAATTCTACGTTGTTGGTGGTAGCCTTGCCAAACCAGTCCAGGGAATCCTTGGTTAGCATGGAGGCTACCCCAAGACTTTGACTGTGTCATTGGGGTAGGCTACAGCATTGACTAGGAAGTGCATTTTTAGTACTGGCATGGCTCTTCTAGCTTCCTCTAGGCTGAGCTTGCCCATCTGGGGCATGGTCACATTGGAGGTGGATTGATTCACGATAACGTTCTGCACTTGGGAGGAGGTCACAGCAATCAGATCTTGGCTCTCTAGAGCATCCTTGGAATCATCCAAAATATGGGTTGTTCTCTTCCACATGGAGGAGATTTGGTATGATAGCCACAAATAACAGTAATAAGTGATAATCATAAGAAAAAATATACAAGTAGCCCCAAGTGCTAATAACATCTTGGGGCCCAGGTTACCAAGTTTGGGGTGGATTGTCATAATGTCAGGATACCAGGAGTACTGTGATGCTCCAGCAGGTGATGGAGGAGTTGAAGCAGGTACTGGCATGGTCCACCAGATAATGGGACCTAACTTTACCAGGTAGGAAAGGGCCTTCCCAGCCACAGCCCAGGGCCTGGTTGCTGGAAAGTCAGAATCAATCAATCCTGTGAGCTCCAGGTAAAACACTCCCAGGAATTGACTACTCTGGCCAGCAGCGTCATATGTGGGTGGGGCTGAAATGGTTGTTTGGGCATTGGAGGTGGTTCCATTGGGACCAAATAGGCAACAAGATAGTTGTATTTCCCGTTGAAGATTGATAGGTATATAGTTTTTTCTCTGCCGTCACCAAAAATTTGGTAGGGTTCCTTGGGAGCGTTTGGGTGGGTGTACCACTGTAAGTCTTCCAAGGTCCAGGGTTTGTGATCAGAGTTGTGGGGATACTCAGTGAAGTGAACAGGGCCAAAGGGAGTGTTGGGCAGGCAGTATTAGTCAAAGACTTTGGTTTTTTCAACTGAAGTCTGGCTATCTATAAATGAGGATGGGTGCTGGTGCTAGCAAATGCAAATGAAAGAGTATCAAAAATAGGTATGGAAACAAATTGGTGAACCAAAGGTTTATAAAAACTTTATTGGTAAGGATGACAATACAGAATTTCTATGGTTCTTCTGACTTATATACTTACTCACATGCAGGTGCCTCTGGGCATTCTTCTGGTGCTATCTGTGTGGCAAGGCTTGGCATCTCAGGTTCTGCTGTTTGATTGGCTGCTTCATGGTCATTTTTGGGGTTTTCAGTAACAGTTGTTTGGCTTTTTGATGGCTTATCTTGGCTTGGCTGATCATTGGTTCTGGCAGGTTTGGCTTCTGGGGTCATGTGGATTTTCCCAATTTGATCATCATTCTTGGACTGGCTTGACAGGTATTTTTTATGAGAAGGAACTTGATTAAAAAAGGGGTTACCAATTGGGAACCCCAAATTACTAAATGGAGGGAGAGCTTGGAATGGGTTTACTGGGAGCTAAAATTAGCCTGCCCAGGCCCAGCCAAACTCATCAAGGCTTGGGCGTAGTTTTTGGGGCCCAGATGAGCCCTGCAGCTGCCACCAGGGAAGGAATGGTTCCTGAACCAGGTTTTTTGCTTTTTGAAGCAAATTCAGGTGAGGGCACATCCCTCACACCCACTTGCCCTGCCTGGCGGCTAGGCATAGGTTTGATTCTTGTCCAGGGCTTCAAAATTGTTACTTTTTTAACAATGGGGCACCAATTATTAAAAACTCTCCTTAAAATTGCAGGCAGGACTCCCATGGACCCTTGCTTGTCCATCCTTTATTGTTGAAGCTTGAATATATCAAAATATCTCATCTTTTATTTTTTGTAAGGATTTTGACCATCTCTTTAAAAAGCCTTTTCTCCATTGTCTCCAGCCATCCCTGCTACTCCTGCACCCCCTGAGCAGATAGTAAGCTGCTTAACAGCCCCTTACCGGATTCCAAACCTGAACCCATCTTTACCTGTCAACCAAGGGTTAACAGAAATAATGTACACTTACTTCAAGGCTTGGCCCTCAGTGAAAAGGCAAATATAGCTCATAGCATCATTCTCTGGCTTGGATCTTTCTCCCTTGGCAGACCCTCTGACCCCCTGTGGTTTCTGAATCCAGGGCAAAAGAGATGGGGTAAAGTTTAATAGATGCAGCATAAATACCTTGGTCTCTCTGCCTTTCCCCTGCACCAGAATCTCCCAGGAGTCCCAGGGATGTGGTTCCTCCTACTGAGATCCCTTCTTGCCACTTCCAGGGTACCCAATGTCTGGGGTAAGGATAGCCATCACCACCTCAGGTGGGCTATCAGCTTAGATACAAGGCTCACTACAGGTTAGGTACTAGCTTGGTAATGTAGGGGAGGGATTTCCCCAGAAAGAGCCATGGGCCAACATAAGGGGCTCTGGAATCCACCAGTCTGGGTAGGGTGGTTCAGATTACTCCTTGGATACCAAGCAGGTAGGAAACTACTCAAGCCAGGAGAGGCACCAGGCTGCCAAGCCAGATCTGGGTAAGGCTGTGGCTGCAGAGTACAATGCTATGAAGTTGATTGGGGCTCATCTTTGGTTTCAAGCTGTAAGCTGCATTACTAGCCTGTGTAAATAGGGCACTAGTAGTACCCGTACCATCCATTTTATTCAAGTTTAAAGATGTGTGTGTAATAATGTAGTTTATTGGGGCTTCTCTGTCCTGAGGCTTAAAGGAAGTGTAATGTGGGATGTAAGAAGGTTTTTAATGATGCCTGTGAATGGCAATATATATACCATTCTGAGTGTATGTCTGTTGTCCTCTGTCTGATCATGGATCTCTACTCTCTGCTATGATCCTAATCAACTGACTTACAAGAACCTAATTGGCTGCAGCAGAGAATATGATGTTATTGCCAGAGGCAGACCTAGTTTCTGGTGTGCAGATGGACTCATGGGGTACACTAGTTGGTTGTGCCACAGAATAATTTAATGGTCTTCTGACCATTTTGCTGTCAGATAACCCCTTTTCCTGTTCACTTAGCTATGATTATTCTTTAATGGAAGAGTACACCTGCTGTGTGCAGGAGTAGCAAGCGCTCTACCTACGCCTTTGACCTAATAAGGGAGAAACACTTGGTATTGTATGGCAGAATTCATGAGGGTTTTGCCGGCAGATGACAGGTCAGATTTAATGGTATATAATCCTCAATCCAGTTCAATGGTTTGAATTATGAGTTAGGTTAGGGATTTACCAGCAGTAAATGTCCTTTGGTGCCACCATTAGTGGCATAGGGTGAGAAGTGTCCACCTATGTGGAGTCTTGTAACAATCATTCTTAAGGGGGTTTAAGAGCAATTAACACGAACCTGTATTAGTGTTGATTTGTTGGCGGGGATCAGTGGTTGTATTATTTACTGGAAATAAATAACATCTAATAGTATTTACTAGTAGTAAACAATGGCACTAGGATTTATCAGCAGTGTATATGTGGCAAGAGAGATTTACTGGCAGTAAATCATCTAGTGTAACTTATCAATCTTATACTTTTGTCTTTGGTGTGATGAAACAACCCATTGTTAGCAGCATTTACCAATCCATCATTGATATGACTGGCTATCACTGATAGTCAACCATCTGTGACTTCACAGTGGCCATCATCCCATGTGAAACCTTGCCCTGGGGGTTAAGTTGGCTGAAGTCCCTGACCAAGTACACTATGAGGTAAGGAACAGTGGGATATGTGGCTAACAGTGTGGTAGAGCAGGGGGCACAAGGGTTAGTCAGACTGTGCTTTTCAAAAGGTTGGACTGTGGCAGTTCTTTGTAAAACTGGCTGTTGGTATCCCCAGTGTGGGGGTCTGCAAAGACAGTGGTTAATGATTGGGTCCATACACTAGGAAAGAAGTTGGCACAGAAGAGTAGATGTGTTGGTTTACCTTTTCCTGGGGAAGAGTGTGAGAGAGGAGCTAAACTAACTAAGCTCAGCTCCCATCCCGGGGGAAGACTCCACCAGGACGCCATCCAGTGCAACACTGGGATGGATGCTCAGACAGGGGTCCAGAAGGACAAGGTGGAGGTTACTAAAGGGATTTAGGTGTTAACAGTATAATATGTATGCCTGATAACAGCAAGGGGTGTGGTCCAGGGGGCAACAGCGTCCCTGTTGACACTAAAAATGTTGACAGTGGCCATGTTGACACTTTTAATGTTGACACTATAGTAAAGTGACAACCCGGTTTTACTTATTGTTGTTGCCTGGATGTTGACACTTTTTTAATTAACAAATCACTTTACCCTGAACATTTTTAATATAAAAAATTATTTAAAATACGTTATTATACTAAAATGACCCCAGAAAGTTCAAAAATGCAATAAAAAATACCATAAATCATAAAAGAATAAGGAGATATAAGCAAGTATTTTTCAACTTACTATGTAAATTACACTCTTTATTATAAAGTTATTTTTTATTCCCATAAGAATTAAAATTCTAATGAACCAAAAATAAAGAAATTTATATATCATAATAACTAAAAATATAAGAAAATTCTATATTTAATTTATTATACTTTTTATAAGCATAACTGAAAATATCTCATAGCTTAAAGATAAATTAACAAAATATAAGATATTTCTTACAAAACCACATTGAAACTGTATCTTAAACTTATTATTTATACTTAAAAATATTAGCACTATCCAAAAAAATTAAAAAATTAAAAGTTTAAAAGTAAAAAATATATAGGTAAAGCAAAGAAAAGTTTATTTGGCTAATTAAAGTCACCAGCAAGAGCAGTGACAACATCTTCAAGGTAATTCTTTATATCTGCCACCTTGTACTTCTTCTTCACTACCTTCTGAACGTCCTCCTGGTAGTCTTGCTCCCTGGACTTCCTCTTCTTGGGGGCCACCTGGTTGGCCAGGTTGCAGAACTTGGAGACAGTCCGGGCCTGCTCCTCTTGTAGCTTGAAGAAGAACTTGGGGTTGGTCCCAAACTTCACCTTCAGGTGCTTATACCAAACCTTAAGGCTAGAGGTGGTCTTCATCTTCCCCTTGAGGCAGGCGCCTTGAAAGTTCCAAGGGGCAGTGGCCCTGCTCTTACCTCTCTGGGCAGTCACCTTCTTGCCCACCCATTGTTGCTCAAAGTACTCCAGGTAGCCTTCAAAGATGGTGGAGTGCTTCTTGATATAAGCATCCTCCAGGAGGGCCTCAAAGCCAAGCCCAGTATGCTCCAGGCGCACAAAAGCTAAGGTAGCAAATTGGGTCAGGGCAAAGCAGCACTTCCCCTTACCATTGTTAAGATACTTGTCAAAAAGGTCCTTCTCACTCTTGAGATTCTTGACAAGGGCCTGCCTAAAATGGAAGAAGCAGCCCTGGACTTCTCCATCAAAGGTGGCCTGGAAGGCTCTGAACTGAGCCTGCTCAAAGTCCATAATTATCACCTTTGGCCCAAGTGAGCGCGTATGAGCTAGCTGCTCAGCGGCTATGGTTGCCTCATCCTTCTCAGCGGAGGAGGGATTGGCCCTTGTGGTGTGGGTGGGAGGGGGAGCTGGTTGACAGGAAGGGAGATCAAAGCATCCTGGACAATCTTGAAAGCTCTGGCATAGACCTCTGTCTTGGCACCAGGAAAGAGAAAGAACACAAAAGGGATAACCTGGTCATTGAACTGCCCATGCAGGACCCAAAGCTGCTTAAAGAGAGGGGGCAAGTAGCAAATGTGCCGTCACACAGCCAGGTGGTAGCAGTGTTCAGCTGCTCCAGGATTTGGGTTGTGGCATAAGCTACAATCCTATCCTCCACTTCCTGCCCATTGTCATGAAGCAGGAACATCTCACCATCCTCTGTATTCTTGAGGGCATCTGTGAGGACCAGGTCCTTGATGTTGGTGGCACTCTCAGCCAGGGAGTTTGAGGCTTGACGCTTATTACTCACAAACTTGACCAACTGGGTGTGAGTAGGGACCCTCTGAGGTTGGTAGGGGACAGGTACTTGCAAGCAAGCACAGCCAGCTGGGTGGCAGAAAGGTATTTGGAGGTGGGCATAATCTGCACCAGATACCACTTCAGGAGGCAGGAGATGGTAGTGTTGGACATGATGCAGGTATGCTTGCCCTTTATGGTTTAGACCAGGTCCCAGCGCTGAGTGTTGAGCTGCACTGGGCAGGAGCGGTCCTCGCAGGTGTAATGCCGGCTCTTAAAGCCCCAGTTGGCATTGTTGCAGCTGAAGATATACCCATTGGCCACCATGGCTGGCCCACCTTTAACACTCATGATGGGGAAAAACTTGGGTAGGGTGGAAGGAACCTTGAACTTGCCATCAACATTGCAGATGTTGTGGGCCACAAGAGGGTCCCAAGGGCCAGCAGGAGCATGGCAGAAGCCAGGGAAGTAATTGGGGCAGGGCTTGAAATCATCCCCAGATGAGCTTGAAGGGGGGAGGGTTTGGCAGGGGTGGGGAAGCAGAAGGGGGCTTTTCATGGTGCTCCTCATGTGCAGGAGACTTATCCTTGGGTGGGGTCTTTTTGCCTTGCCGCTGCTTCTTGGTTGGCTCCTTGTCAGAAGCCAAGTTGTAAAAACTGTGCTCTGTAAGAGAGCCATCAGTTTCCTCTCCCCCAGTGGAATGAGCAGGGCTCTTCTCAGGAGAGGGCTCAGGGGAGGGCTTGGGGGATGGTTTGGGGGTGGCCTCCTTTGACAAGACAGGCTTCTTTTTGGTGGCTTTGGTGGGCTTGGAGGGACGCTTGGTACCCTTTGGCTATTTGGAGGTGTTCTTGTCCTAAAATAATAAGTAAAATGGTTTAAAATAAAGAAAATTATGTAAAAAACAAACAAAACAACTTAAAAAGCATAATATATAAAAATTAAATCTTAGATGGCTTTTCTTGGCATTTAAAAGTTAAAAATTATTTGTATAGCTTTTATTTTATTAAAGTTTTAAATAAAAAAATTAAAAGTTAAGAGAAATATGCAAAAGTATTTTATTTAGATATAAATTTTATTTTAAAAATTATAAAATATTAAAGAGCAAAGTCAAAAACACAACATATCAAAAAATGAGAGGTTTTTGTTATATAAAACATAAAGTTTTATATGTGAGAACTAAAAAGCGTTGACATTATGAGTGACAATTAGTAAAAAAGCTGAATTCTCACTGTTGATTACAAAAATTGTAGACATTATTTTTGAAAAAATTGTCACTGTTGACATTTTTTTGAAAATTTACTATGAAAAAACATAGTACGCTTAATTAAATTTACGCAGGCTAGCAAAAAATTAACCGTTTCCTGTGTATTTTTGTTCACATATAAAAATAAAAAACATATAAAAATAAGTTAAAAAGTATCAAGGTTCTTTATTTCTTTATTAAAAATTATATTTTGGAGGTGTTAATATGATATTTTATCATTGCGCTTATATAAAGATGTTAAGAAGTTGTATTCAAGTATTGAAAAGGGTAAAGTGTCAACAACGTCACTTACAACATTCTTTATATGAGGTGGCATATTAATTTAAGCTTAATAACATCACTCTAATTTGCTTAACTCCACCCCAGGGGATGGTCACAAGTGAATAAACAATATTTATGAGTGTCAACATTATTTTTAATAATAAATTCTATAGTAACTTACATAGTAAGTCACGCTTAAATTATTGGATCACTGTTAGCACCCAATCCACTTAATATATTAAAGCCGGAATAAGTGCCACATAAATATTTATAACATGAACCTTTCAACAATAAAATATATGTGCACTGTATTTTTTAATATAATGATTCAATAAAAAATATTTTTAAATACACACTTATTTTTTTACTGTAGATGCTTCAGTTTTCTTATTAAAAATAAGTTCAGCTTAAAAAGTGTTGACATTGACACTTTTACGTCGTGAAAAAAAATAAAAAATAAACTAATTTTTATTAGTAAAAGTAAAGGAAAAATCAGGTTAAATCAAGTTTTTTATTAAGCTTAATATTAAATTGTGTCAAGATGGCCACAATTTTGTTGTGTTTTCTGGGTTTGCACCCCTGAACACTTTAAAAAAGAATTAAGCTAGCGCAACTAGCAAAAAAACATAGGAGATTTAGAGTTTTGAGTCAACAGTGGCCACTGTCAACATTTTTAGTGTTGACATGGGCGCTGTTGCCGTCCAGGACTAATATGGGTTGCTATGGGGTTGGCTCAGTGATGAGAACTTCACTGGAAATGTTGGGCAAAGGGACCAGTTCCACAGGCGCAGGAGAATGGAGGGTCATCTCCTGGACAAGGGGGATCTTAATTGCATGAAGCCAGGGTTTGGAGGATAGAGGTTCCAGAAGCCAGTACACCACAAGCTTTACCAGGAAGATTGTTAATGGCAGAGCAGGCAGGAAGGATCTTATCTAAAACAGGCAACAGAGGCAGTTAACTGCTGCCATATGCTAGGGGAGGCAGAATATAGCAGAAGAAGAACTGAGAGTACAGTAAAAACCACTAATTTGGCTAGGAAGAGCATTTTTATCTTTTTTTGCAATTTTGGGAGCTTCCAGGTGTTTGCAGTAGACTTACAACTTAATGGAAAGCACTATAGGGGGTGCCATAAGATAAAATTGAGGGCCTATGGACTAAACCATAATTTTGGAGGCAAGGATACCACACAGGATTCTTTAAAGGCAAAAGAACTGAATTCAGAACTGGTTTTTGATTTAAATTTGAGTAAAACTAACTTAAAGTAAATTTTTATTGAGTTTATTAAGACAAATTAAGTTCAACCCCGCTTTTAAAAGTGTAAAGTAAATATTCAAGTTCAAACCCACACTGAAAAGTGTATAAGGTAAGATCAAGTAATTAAAATTAACTCTAGTTGATTGCCTGGAGGTATCCAGGAGTAAGGGGAAGCATCAGAAAATAAAGAGAATACCTAAGACTTTTACTAATAACTATTTTAGATTAACTACAGGCTCCCAAGTTTGAACTTGAGAAATTTTAAGAAAATTTAAAACATTTATTAAAAAATAGACAAGCAGAGACCCTTAGGGGACCTAATTAGATTTTAAGGAATTTTTTTTGAACATGGAGCCACCAGGGGCAGGAGATCCCCTGGTTAGTTAGGAGAGAGAATTTTCATCACAGGATCAGGGGGACTTTAGGGTTTTGTATTAATTTCCACACCTGGATCTTATGGACTGGGGATTATAGGTTGGGCAGGAGGAATAAATCCTAAAGATTTAGGGCAAGATAGACCTTCTGATTTAGAAAATTCTAATTAGCAGAGACAAATTTGTTTAAAATGGGGACAAAGCAAGCCAAAAAATAATCCAAATTAATCATGGTTTCTTCCTGAGTTGGACATGAAATCTGGGACCAGGTAGAAACTGTTTGGGAGAGGTAAATCAAGAAAAATCTCTCATCAATTTTGTGTCATATTCCCCAGTAGCTTTAGGGGTTTGGCAGGGTTTTGAGATGATTTCTTGGTTCTTTGGGGATAGATGGCCCTATCCAAGGCCAAAGAGGAAGTAACTTTACACAGGGGGTTTGGGTTTTGGTAGTGCAGTTCCCAAGAATAGTAATTTTAACTTGAAAGTATAAGACTGTTTTATGTTATACACAATATAAGTGAACTCTTTTAATGATAGCACAGCCTATCAACAAGAGCCTTAAGTTTATTATATAGTGTTTTGGCTGCAAGGCAGAAACACTTAAAGACATTGAATGAGGTGCCCTAACAGCTGGGGTTTAGAGAAAGTGATTTTTCCAGGCTGAAACTGGGGTTGGCTAGGTCCAAAGGTTTAGATGCTGGCCAGATTAAATTTTTTCTTCTGGAGATGATCCATCTTGGAGCATTAAAGTTCAGGCCCTAAAAATAGATCCCCAAAAAGCTAGCATATTTGGGTATCTTATTTTTGGCAAATCTTTGGTGTGGGAACTGGGGGTGGCTAATTGGCAAATGTGTCAAAACAGCAGGCTTAACCTGCCAATAAGGTTCTGACTAAACAGGTTTGTGACCTGTGACCCAAATTCCCAGTGACCTGTATCCAAAAAAGGAAGATGACTCAGATTTCCAAATCCAAAAACATGAACATATGGTGATCCCCTACAGTGGATAACTCAATTTAGCGCTTGACTCATTACCAGGATCAAGACACCCCTTCACCATCCTGCTGTGTAATCAACACTATCATGTTCCTGTTATCCACAATTCACAATGACTATATAATAACTATATCTCAATAAAGAATATCATCTAGCTTCCAAATATTTTCCCCCTTGTAACTCTACTAAAAACAGCACAGTTTCAACAAATGGAGCAGCACCTGAGGTCCCAGGATTGGGACCAAAAATATTTTTTTGGCCCCTAATTTGGGGGTTTTCAGGGTTGTCTCAGGGACTGCTGACTAGGCTGTGGGTTCTAGGCTGGGCAGCTCTAGATAGCAGGCAGCTGGCTGGTGGTCAACATGATCCTTCACTAATAAGGTTTGGATTTTATAATCCAATTTCAATCCAAATCCAACATTTTAGATTTTTGTGGCAGCTTTCCCAATAAGAACACAAATTCTATTAAGATTCAGAGGTGACATCAAACTTAATCAATAAGGGAAACTACTGCTCATAATTTTCACTTTTGCCTTTTCTCACTGTGATATGGTTATTTATTTGTTAATACCAGGAATATTTCTGACAAAAAGACTCCAGAATCTTCATTGATAAACTTCTGAAAGAGCTTATACTTTTTAATTGCAGTATAGTGTTGCAACTGAGGTTTGAACCTCACCTGCTAACGTATCTTACAATACACAGGGGGCGCTCAATGAGTCACCCCTTGGCGTATCTAACATTATGAATGAATCTGATGGCAATGTCAAATGGCGGGCACTTCATCCTAATTAGGAGTGTTGTCAATTCAACCTGCTGATCCCCGCACAAGTTATTCCTCAGCTCCAAACCCTACATGGAACTCCCCACTATGCCACCCCCTTGTGGCCTTGTGGCTTCCCCATTTAGTATATTAACCACAATATCTTACAATAAACAATAACTTCTTCTTACTATTCTGTCCTTTCCTATTAGACTGTTGTCTTCCCCCAATTCCAAGTACTGAACTCTCATTGGTTCATTTGCAACAATAGTTTACTTATTATCAAGTATTTAATATGAAGTATGGATATCAGCCCAGTCAGGACCTGGCTCTGATTCAGGACACACCTTGCTGGCCTATGAAAAGCAGGTGTATCACAGCATGGCTCTTTAATATTGATATTAAAAAGAATAAGGAGGAGTAAGAGGGAGTTGCAACTGCCATTGACAAGATGATGTGCCTAATATAGAGGAAAAATATCCCAGATAGATCTTCTCAACTAAGAAACCCATCCTGAATGTTTTTATGCTAAATGGTCTTTATAGATTTTGGGTGCTGCCAATGAAGCTATTACTGGCAAGTAGCTTCATACACCTTGCCTTCAAAAACAGAGAGTCTCTTGGGATGTCAGTTTAAGCAGTGTTCTGGTGATATATGAAAGGATTTAACAGAAGATTAACTAGGTTGTTATATCTTTTGACCAGTGATATCAATATTTAAATAGAGTTTCATGTCCAAAAATTGTTTTCCTATTATATTTTTATTTTGTTTTATTTTATTTTACATTGAGCTTTTTACTTGGCTTAGGTTTACTTTCATACAAATAAAAAAATAAACACAATTTATATCATTATTTTTGGGAATTTTGACCAAGCAATAATGTCAATCATGACAGAGCTCAAGTATTAAGATTTCAACAAATAACTCCATAAATTAACAGTATAAAAACTAATGATGTTAATTATGACAGAGCTTGCAGATATGGGTTACAGCAGCTTAACACCATAAATTAGTAATATAAAATATATGTTTATTGGACCAGCAGCAGCCTGCTGACTTTAACCATAAATCAGCCAATGGTAAGCACAGTTGCAGTGCTTAAACAATACATGATTTGCTGCTGCGTCACTTTGGAAAAGTTACAGGTACAACCTTTAAATATTGCAGGCACTAAAGCACCACACTACTTTTATATTGAGCGCTAAGGCACTGGGTTTGATTCCCCATAATATAAAATTCCCATATTAATCATATTATTAAGCATTGGACCTGAAGTATATTTCAGGATAGAAGGAAGTTGTGAGAGAGGGGGGCTAAACTAACTAAGTTTGGCTCCCATCCAGGCAAAATAAACCACCAGGATGCTGCCCAGTGGAGAACTGGAACAGCCTCTCAAAGAGGGTACCACAAGGAGGACACAGATGACATATGGGGCAAATATGCATTCAGTGCCATCAGCGCCATGCCTGTGAGTAACCAGGGCGTACGGGTAGGGGCGGGAGGAGGCATTGTAGGAGTGCACAAGGGCTCCAAGCTGCTCTTCTCCAGGTCACAAAAGGAGGGCATTGGCGCCTCTTCAACCACAGGAGCAAGAGAGGCATAGACAGTGTCACCCAGATAAGGTCATCACAAGTCAAGCTCTTCACCACAGCCTCTCTAGAGTGGAAGAGGTTGCTGGGAAGGCTCAACAGGCTAGGGGGTCTTCACTCAAGAGCCACACCAAAGAGGAGAGTCTGGACCACAGGTTGGGAGAAGTCAACCACAGGAGAAGGAAAAAGGGGCCCAAAGAAAATACAACAAATTTGACAACTGGGAGTATCATAGTTGTGTTCTACAGGAAATTCTGAGAAGAGTTGTATAGTTTTTATAATAAAATTTAGTAAATTTGGGCCCAGTAGGGGCAACCACAAGCTGGTAGTGAAAAGCAACAGCAGAACGGGTCTAGGAGCCTTGGAGGTAGTCGCAGATACCAGAAACAAAAGTGTATATGAAAAGCAGGTTCAAAACAAGAAAATTAAAGTAAAACTCAAAGTAACAATAGAGTTTATATTGAATTTTAAAATAAAATCTAGGTTTGAGTTGTCTTCTCTATATCAAAGCAAAACCCAAAAGGGATTATACACTTGAGCTTCTTTGAAGTAAGCCAGAGAAGAGTACGGGTTCAAACTGGGCTGCCTTAAGGTAAGCTTATAAACCACTACTAACACTTTAATAATTTTAAACTAGGGAGGCTCCAAGCTGGACTCCACTAATAGAAAACTTCAAAGAATTTTAACCAAAAACCAAACTTTATCTAATTGGAAAATAGACAAGCAGGGGACTGGGGGTCCTCTTGCTGTGTTAAAAGAGGGGGGTTTTGGTCACATGATTTTTGTGCCAGATCTGATTGGCCAGGGAGAATTTTTGTGAGACAGAGCCAGGGGGACTGGAATGTTTCAACCCAATTTTTGCAGGCCCATTTGATTGGCTGGGAGGGGTTTCAAGTATTTGAGGTTCACTTGAGTTGCTGTTTATTGATGTGGGCACCTTTGATTGGTTGGTTCTTATAGTTTTTAAATGTGGACAGCACCAAGCCAACAGAAAGTCCAAATTGACCAGCGTTTCTTCCCAGGAGGGGGCAGCCAAAGGCAACACATCCGCAGGGTAGGCCAACACAAGCCTCTTGTCAACTGTATGCACCAAATCCTCTAAGAAATTAAGGGGTTTGGCTGGGGTTTTGGGACCTTTCTTGGAGCAGCGGGGGAAGATTTTACAATCCAATGCCAGGGGTGGCAGTGAATTTACAGAAGTGATCCTGAAGCTACTAAACTAATCCATTTCAGCAAGAACTACCTGTGCTGGGTGAAGATAAAAATATTCTATTGGTTGACATGTGATAAGCACCAAACCTAGATTACTGATTACTCAAAATAGAGGTATTTTAGAATGCCCTAGAAGACATTGCTAGCAGCCCAGGGATTAAACTTTGAGAAGGTATAAGAAGAATGAATCACCCAAAATAAAAACAGGCTTTAATCTTGACTTGTCTTTAACATATATCTTTAATCTGGTTGACCTTATCCTGATCCTGAAGTGCTTCTGGCAATCAGAAGCCATTGACAGACAATAATCATGGCTTCATTCAATCCTGGCTCTTCTGATACAATACTACTCATATCCTCATATATGACTGTATTCAAGCAAATGTCCTGTGCCCTATAATCTCAATTAATTGTGGCGCTGTAATGAAAAAAGCGTGACAATCAATAAAGAATAACCTTTTTCATTGGCCTAGAGAGCTGTATATACATATTAGTACTTTATATGAGTTTTATATTGCTAGGAATTTTTCTATTGTACAGTAGTTTTAAAAGTGATGACAACAACCAAAAATACTTCATATTTAACACAAAATGACTTCAGATTTGAGCAAACCTCAAGTCAGGCAAGATTCAGAAATCAAATAATTTAAATATTTTTTGGTGAACAGACAAAAAGTCAAACAATAAACAAAGATTTCACTAATAAATTATACAAAATTATATCAAACATCCAGTAGCGTAGTTCAAACCACAAACAAAATAGACTGACACATCAAGTGAAATGGATGGATGCTGTTCCAGAATATATTATAATTCAATCATGGTTCATATGAGGCATCAACAGAAAGACTAAAATGAAAAAAATCAGAGAAATCTAGAAGCAAGATTTCACAAACACAAAAACAATGAAGTCACACAAGATGTGCAGTATGAGTAGCCAAAAATAGAAAAGTAACAGTTTAATAGCTAATCAACAGCTATCTAATTTAGGAAAAGTGCATTTTATTCATTTTTATGGCTCCTTTTTTGTATAAAATGGTTTTGACAACTTTCCAAATATGGACTTGCAATAACAGTAAAACAAACCATATAGTTTTAAACATCTACTTTTAGTGATTTTATCCTAGGTTTTTTACAATGGTTTTTACTAGTAAAATTTTAAATGGCACCAGCAAACAAGACAGAAGCAGTCAAGGCAGCTTCTGGGGAGGCAAGGTTCAGAATGTGGAGGCACCTGTTTACACCCAGGTCTTTGAGGTGGGTAACAAGGGAGCTGACTTTTACTTTACCCCCAACCCCTATGGCTTTGAATTGTTTGAGAGTCACTTAGCATCTAGCTCTGCCCTTCCCCCTTTCACATATCTGCACAAGATGCCAACCAACCATCCAATCAGAATGACAACCCTGGTTTGGAACAACTGACTGTCACCAGCTAACCTGCATCCCTACAGCCAATCAGGCTTCAGCTCCTGCAGCCCAGATACAAAATAATCACTGCAGAAATTATTCAGGAAATTGTAGCACTCAATTAGCATGGCCTGACCTGGGAACAGATTGCCAGCCAACTGTATTTCACCTGAGCTACAATCATACAAGAATTTAGCAACATCATGAAAAGGGGGAAGCAGATCAGGATAGCCAAGAAGCCAAAGAAGGCCCAAGAGTCTCATATCAGCAAGTCATACCCAATCATGAAAGATCACCTTCAGCAGGACCCCAAGCTTCCCTTGACCCAGGTCAGGAAACAACTTGCGCATCATGACATTTGAGTTTCTGAGCGCATGGTGCAGCTCTGGATGCATGAGAAAGTGGCTTTGATCCAGGTACTGACCAACTGTAACAGGGACCAATGGGAAGGCAGAAAAAATTCCCCATATGATTGTGCCATTGATTTCACTCTGGTTGATGCCTTACAATTTTGTCAGATGTCATCATGTTCATTTTCTACTACAAGTTATCAATTACCTTTGATGAGTTTGGTGAGCAATGAAAAGCCACTACCAAGAAGGGAAGAAAGAAGGTCAAGCAAGGGAATTTAATTGGTGGTTCCTGGCTGTTTTGGCAAAGGGGTTTGTCTATTATTGAGCACCCCTGATTATACTAATGGCTATGAGTATAGCCATATCCTTGGTGAACTGCTGGACTCCTGGGATGGCTTGAATTCCAAATACCAGGTTTTCTTGAGCCACCAGATAGAGGGTAGCTCCACTGCCCTTAATGCCATCCAGGGACACGGGCACCAGCCTCAGTCTACCCCACCAGCCATGAAGACTGTCAGAAATTGCACCATTAATGCTATTTTGATATGACCTTTGAATAATGATAAATGCAAAGATTTGGCTGGTTTTGCTTTTGAGTTCAGGAGTTCCTTGCTTTCTGTAAATGGGTCTGGGCCAATATCCACCCATTCCGGAATACCATACCTTCCCTTATCTGATCCTGGTATGACCTCATCCCAATGTGACCCCCTTGGCCACTCTATCTATCTAATGAGTGATCACTGTCTCTTGTCTACTATTTAAGTAGAATCTATTCTCCTAATAAAGACAAGTTTATCCACATTTGCATTGGCTTTAATAATCTCCAAGCTTTTTCTGTCCTTTTTATCAAAAGGACTTTCACATCTTGTATTCCAGGAAATTAAGGTACATGCCCTTATATTTTTCCCTGAAGGCTAACCCAAGGCTAGCTTTGAACCTCAAATCTTTTGTTATAAAGATTTTCCGCTGTGTCTTTCTGGATGTTGTCCCCAGGAGCCAAACACAACACAGAAATCCATCTGGGTGATGTTGTGTTCTTTAATATTGAAGATACACTCCAGGAGCGCCGCCCTCAGGCTTTTAATGATCTTTATCTTGAGGTCCTCAACCACAAGTTTCTCTTTGGTTATCAGATGGTGACAGACTTGTGTGCCCAAATTGTCTTCCATGTGAATATGGCCACCAATCATGGAAAGACAAGAACCTCCCACCCTGTGCCACTGCCACCTACCAGCCAATCACAACAACAACCAATGAGGAGTACCATGAGCAATATATGGCGGCCATCATGTGAAACCCTCCTGCCTCCACCCCTGCCATCACTACCCCCCATCTTTCAGCCCCACCCACCCAATTACAGACCCCAAGGCAAGCACTGGCTCTACGCCTTCCTTCCTGCACTATTCCACCTACTAAGCATCTCTCTTCCCTGCCCCCAATAAACTGCCTGTCACCAAGCATTTTCTATTTATATTATATTTATTCTGAATTTCAATTGTTCATCTTCTCTTTGTTTATAGTTGGTTTTATTCTTTATGTTCAGCTTATTTCTATAAAATCATATATTTACTATGCCATGTATCTAGATCCATAACACAGTTATTTTTAGCTCTTTACACAGCCCCTTGTGAAAATATTAACTTCAATTTGGTGATCAGTTAAATTTGAATTAGAAAGTTATAGGCTAATTGTGCTTAGATAAAGTTTTTACTGATCCAAATTCAAAATTTTAATGATAAACTTTAAGCCAATCATGAGCCAAGTGATTAAGTGATTGTTGTGACATAAAGGGTTATTAAATAATTCTTTGGTGCATGTACACTAATTAATATGATTGGCTGGGTGATTTGCCATTTTGCGCCATTGCTGCTGTGGCAAGTTGTTGATGGACTAGTGCTAAACCAGCAGCTGATTGATTGGGCACTAGTCCATCAACAACTTACCTCAGTGGCAATGGCGCACAATGGTAAAACACCCAGCCAATCATATTAATCAGTGCACATGCACAAAGAGTTATTGAATGACCCTTTATGTCATAACAATCACTTTATCACTTGGCTCCTGATTGGCTTAAAGCTTATCATTAAGGTTTTGAATCTGGATCAGTAACAACTTTATCTAAACACAAAAAACCTATAATTTTCTAATTCAAATTTAGCTGATCACCAAATTGTTGTTATTATTTTTACAAGGGGCTTTGTAAAGTGGCAAAAATAAGATAGCAATTTAGGGGAAAAAGCCAAAACAAAGCAAACAACACATATTGAGTTGAGCATAAAACATATGCACAGTGAGTAAAAAATGGGATAATGTAGTAAATGGGAAAACAAAAAGGAATAAACAAAGAGGCAACAGTATCAAAATAATACAGAATTTATTGGGGCAAAAGCTATAAAAACATATGAAAAGGTTAGTAAAAAATCAATGAGAGAATTGGAGAAGCTTCTGAAGGATCTCAACTTGGCAATTGCCAAAATCAAAGAAATTGACTGCAAGGTCAAAGCCAAAGTTAAGTCTGCTGTCCTTGAAGGGGACAAAATTGACAAGGTGTCTGCTAAGGATCTTATGGCCAAGATGCCAGACACCCCCAAATAACAATTGAGTGTCTTTTAAATGTCCAGAAGATAGTTGTGGAGGGCCTGTAATTTAAGTCCTTTGCCCTCTCTGTGCCATCTGTCTGGGTTGAAAACCCTGAGATGTATGCACATCTAAAGCCATCTAAGCAAGCAAGAACTGAGGATATAGAACTGCCAGCTCAACTGCTTGCGCCAAGAATGACCAAGCCAACCAAGGCTGTGGGCAAAGAGGAAACACGTAAAGGTAACCTAATAATCAAATTAATAAAGTTTTTAAAATACTTAACTTTTTTTAGAAAACATAAAAAATGAACTCCACCAAGTCCTGGCCCCCTTTGTCCCTGCCACATTCTACGCCAACTACATCACTCATGTGGCCAAGCAGCTGTTTCTGAACCCCCTGTTTTGCAGGAGCTAGAGGGCCACGTTCATGGTACCTTTCTGATGTCTAAGGAGGCATTAAATGGGCTGACACATGGCAAGGGGGCATATAAGTGGGCAGTTACTGCCTACAAGGATGCCCAGATGGTCCACCTGGACCCAGTATCTCTCAGTGGAGTTTACTGTGTAAACTTCATTGAGCTTGTTTGAGAAATACTGGAGATGCTCCCATTCAAGAACATACAAGAGATGGGCTGGGCTCATGCAGCTGCTTGCTTCTGCTACCCCTTGGAGCATACACTCTCTTAACTTTTGGAAAACTTTGGGCGTGAGGTGTCAAAATTGGCTGTTGCAGACGCAACAGCTGTCAAGAAGACCAAAATCTTTTTTGACAACTTTGGGCTGGCCTGGAGTGCCAAAGAGACAGGGATCCCTCTGGCTATGGATCTAATCTTTGGCAAGACCAAGCACAAAAAGAAAATTAGTGCTGTCTACAACAAGCTGTGCAACTTTACAGAAGCCTTTGCTGGGCAAAGGCTTCACCTTGTTGTTTACTTGGGGTTCCTCTTTTACTTTGGGATGGGTGCAAGCGTTGAGCACCTAGACAGGGCCCTTCTTGGGATTGACAAGGCCAGGCTCTCCTTGGATGGGAAGAAGGCCCCCTGGGTACAACTCAGTTGACCATGTGATCCAGGATGCCCTGGTACTGACTGGAATTTATGGTTCTGCAGCCCCACCAGAGAAGCTGCTGCTTCACTCCACCTGACTGTACTCCCTTTTACCAGCTGCCGTAAATATTTTAATCAGGGTGTATCCACTGTCTACAGTGTGATGGTGGAGGTTGTGCACCACCTCCATCACCGGGTGGGTACATACCAAAGAGCCCATTACAGGCGCCCTTAAAACTCTCTTTTCCAATAAATATATTTACATTTTAGAGTATTTTTATTATTAATAATTTTTATAATTTTTATTTTAGCAAACAAGTTTTGCAAAATAAATCCCGGGTAAGGTTTTCATAAAAGCAAAATAATATACATTAATAAACTATAATTCTAAGTTGTACATTAACCATTTAATTTTTTAATTCCATTTTTATATTTATTTATTAAGAGTGATATAAATATATTCACATAATCCAGTATCAAGTTTTTGTGATAGCCTCAGATGCCATAATAAAAAATTAATATAAAATAAATACATTACAAACCTTCATTGATGGTCCTGCTGAATGTGATTGTGAGCTTAGAAGCTCCTAAAAATAAAATGATTATTTATAAATATTAAATAATTAATTATAGGATGTAAAAAAGTTGGATACACTAAGCCTTTAATTGATTGAATTTTTGGCAAGGTACATGGGGATGATCAAATCAGCGTGGCCATAGAATTTGGCCACAATCTCAGCTGGGAGGGTGTGGATCCAGGCCTATAGCAAATCAAAGAGGTCCTTGGTCCCAGTTGGGGTCCCTTGCTTGACAACTTGCTTGAGCCGCCCAAAAACTTCCTCAATGGGATTCAAGAAGGGCAAATAGGCAGGGAGGAATAGAAGGCGCAAATTTGATATGGCCAATTGCTGGGGTCTCACTGCAATGCTGGTGTCAATTGATGAAAATTCTTCAAGAATTCTGTCACCTTATGGAGACCAACATTATCCAGCACAATTACATTGGTGAAGCCCAGGCTTGCGCGCCTCAGGTGCTCCTGGACCAATTGAAGGAATGATAGGAAGGTCTGATTGTTGTGGGATACTAATATCATTTGATAAAACTTGATCCCCTTTGGACCAAGGAGAGCCACCATTGAACAGGCTATGGTGCGGACTGCAGCATGCCGAGCTACCCCGTCATTTGAACCTTTGGGGACATAGCCATATGCATTGCGCATAGAAAAGGCAAATGCTGATTTTTCAATATATTAAAATTTGACTGTCCCCTTGGCTTTGAGGGCAGTGTACGCCTCAGTGTATTTTTACGGGTTTCAACATTGGTTGGGCTGTTTCTATTATAGGGAGATACCCCAGAATTTTTCCAGGAAAAGCGCATTCCCTTGACCAGATGGTAGTAAAAGGAAATCAAGGCCTCAATCCCAAATGCGGGCTTGACCATGGCCTGCATATTTGCCAGTTCAAGATGGTAATATCAGGTTATCCACTGGTGAATTGCCCATTTGTGCTCCTTGATGAGCATGGTGGATATGTGCAGGGATTTAACTGTTTCAAAGACATGGCCAGTATTGATGAACTTATTGAAGGTCTTTGAGGCGTACTTGGGATCCACCCCAACAAGAGCCACAGCTGCCTTGTAATCACCAGATTCCTGCATGAGCTGGAGAAGGATGATGCACTTAATGTCAGGAATGCACTTGTGAGCGGGCTTTTTAGCAGTGGGGATTGGCTCGTTGGCGTTGGGCATAACACAGGGCATGGGCACCTTGGTGTAAAATACAGCAACTTTCTTTAGCACTAACTGTCCCTCATTGGTTTGGTAGAACTCGGGCTCCTTGTCCTCCTCCTGATTGCCATCACTGACGTAGGGCTTGTAGCTAGTATCAAGTACAGGCTTCACCTTCTCCAGCATGGCTGACGGGACCAACTCTTGCTGATACACAACGTCAAACACATACAAAGTAAGTTCTACCTCCTTGTTTTTAAATTTCTTTGTAGTGGTGACCTTGGTGGGCTTCCGGGTCAGCTTTGGGACCCAAGGGTTGATGCTCTGCACCCTAGCAGCTTGTGCTCCTTGAACCAGCTGTGTCAGTGCAGAGTCACTATTGAACTCTCCTCTCCTGTCTCCTTCCTTAGTAGGCACTTGGGTTGCACTAACTCTGTTCTTTGACCCGCAGGGGCAACCACAACTTCAGTGCACAATGGGTGCATTTTCACTATGCTGTTGTGTACATTCCATTTTAAAATTTCATAAAATACTAAATAAAATTCAATTAAAAAACTCCTTAATTTAAATTTTTGTTTTTGTCTGAATATGGATATTTGATTAATATTGTTTCCCCAGATCCCAATTATAGATTTTTCATTTCTTATTTAGTTGTTTTTGGTTTTATGACACCCATTTTAGAACACCCAAAATTTTCCACCTGTTTTCCTAGATTTTACACCAAATTAAGCACCCAACAGAATATTTTTAAAATTTATGTCTTGTATTGTGTGTCTTATTTTAGATAACTTGGTATTATCTTGATTACAATCCATTGCACAAACTGTGTGAGTGATTTTGTTTACATAGTGAGTTGCTATTGTGTTTTGTTTTTGGATTGAGATTTGACTTACCGCACTTGGGTGTATTTTGTCACCAATTCACATAGTAAACATATGTACTCTAAAAGTCAACTCACACCATTTTGTTTGTGAATCAATGTATTTCAGATTGTATTTTGAATAGTTTTGCTTTGCATGTGAGCACTTCTTTGCTGTGTTGACCCATTTTGCTCATTAACGCCAAAAATCCTTGTTAAAAGAGGGTATATTTTAACCTGATAGTTGGATTTTGTTCAAATCTAAAATTATTTTTGTCAAAACCGCAGGCTCAACCCGCCAGCAAGGTTCCAACCAAGTGGGGTTGTGACCTGCAATCCAATTATCTGGCCACTCAAAGCCAGACTAAGAAGTCAACCCAAATTACCAAATCCAACAACATGAACAGATGATGATCCTTTATGGTGAATATCTTGTTTTGGCGCTTGACTCATTACCAGGATCAAGCCACCCCCTCTTCCATCCAGCCGTGTGATCACCAATCATGTTCCTGTTATCCTTGATTCACATGAACTATATAATCACTATCTCACAATAAAGATTATTATCTATCTTCTAAATATTTTTCCTTGTGTAACTCTGCTAAAACAGCACAGTTACAACATTTTGTTTAAATCTGAGGTATTTTGGGTTGTTGCCATAGCTTTTAAAACTACTGTACTGTTTTATTGGAGAGGAAAAGTAAATCCAGGACATCTCATTGGACATTGCTTGTTAGGTTGGGTAAAAGATAGACCACAACTACTTTCAACTTGAGGTCAGTTCTGGTGTCTTCTGTGTCTATCATGAGAATGCACTCTTCTTAAAGCACTGCTAGTAGGTTAATACTGTAAATTTGTAATCTAAACGTAAAAATGCAGGATTGTCAAATCCTTGGTCAAAATTTTGAATCACTTTTGTGGGATGGCCTTTTTTAATTAAATTTTTTTAATATTTTTATTTTATTTTTTAAAAATGCAGGAACTCATAGACACTTTGTAAAGTTCAAGTCAAACTGCTTATTTCCAATGGACAAAATGAATTAACTGGAATCAATTTTGAAGGGTTCAAATCCATCAACCATTTTCATTAAGTTTACTATGTTTTTTGAAATTTCAGGATTGTCAAATCCAAGAACCAAATTTCAAATCACTTTTGAATGGCACTAGTAAACTCAAATAATAATTGCAGGAACTGGAATCCAAATATAATGTACAGTAAGCACACTAGAAAACACCCTCACTAAACAAGAAGCTCCACCATAACTAAAATCAAACTAAAAATTCAATCTCAATAATCATGTTTTGACAGAAAAAGTGATTAATCTTCAAAGTTATCTAAGCCCATAAAGTATACAATATTATAAACTTCAAATTACAGATATAGAAATTCTGTTACTATTTAAGGCTAAATCAAGAGAAAACAACTACTCACTACTAAACCAAAAACCTAAATAAATAAATATTTAATCTAATATATATGTTTTTATTTTATTTTTATGGACAGACAATCACATTCCCAACCAGCTCCTGTACCAGCCTGCGGGGCAGCCTGTCAACAAGGGCGTCCCAGAGAGTCTAAAAACAGACCCAGAACACAAATTGAAGGGAGTCATGCCAACACACAGGTTTCTAAAGGCGTCAGCGCCAGCCAACTACCTCCCGCATCCCAAGCCTAATCAACCAGTCTGAATCCAAGACAGAAGCCGCTCTCAAGGCCTGCCACCAAAGTCTCTTACACCAGGGTCACCAGTAACAATGAAGTTACTTACACTTCCACTGTGTAACCAGTAGTCACCCATCCCCAAATTCTGGATCCAAGAGTCACCACTTCCTGCCCCTGGGTTTTTGACACATCCTATGAGCCATTGGCCACAACTGAGGAGACATCTGCGCCTGTGATGTATGCCACTATTGACAGCGCCAGCACAATAAAGTATTATTCCACCTTCTACACAAAGGTCCCCATCCCCTGTGACAAGCCTGCTAGCCAGGATGCCGTGGTACCTGCCAAGGGCCAGCGTCAGTTGATGGATAGTGAGCGTGAAGCTCTCCTCAACTGCTTGAACGGGAGAATGGCGGTTTGGGATATTGCGTCCCAATTTGGTGTCACGGCCAGATACATTGCTGACATCAACACCAAGTATGGCAACACTGGGTAAATTGCAAAATCTGCCAAGGCTAAGCAGCAGCCCAAACTCTTGCAGCCTGTGCATATTGACACAATCAAGCAGTGGATTATCAAGGATTGTCACCTGGACACACTTGCTGTCCAATCAATGCTTGCCACAGAGTTTGGGCTTTCTGTTTTTAAAACCCTTATTTATAAAACTATGGTTAATTTAGGCTCTTCCTGGAAAATACTGTGAGTTTTGCCTCACAATAGGAACAGCAACAAAACAATTGAGGATCAACACATTTATGCCAAGACCTATGTGGCTCTCAAGAAGACCAGAAATGTCCAATTCTTTTAAATTGACAAATTAATGTTTTCCTCCTCACTCAGGTCTAGGCATGGGTGGGTCAAGAAGGGGTCCAAGGACGGCGTAGCCTATTGTGCAGCTGTCTGTTCCCAGACCTATTCAATAGTAGGGCTTCTTGGTCCTCACGGTTTGGATCAATACCAGATGATCAAGGATTCCCATAATAGCAGGATATTCCTTGATTTTCTCTGAACCGTCAAGAAGTATCTCTGGATCAATTATTGCAGTACAACCAAAATTGTTGTTCTTGACAATGTTGCGCCCAACAAAATGGATCTAGTTGTTTCCAAGTTCCCACCCATTGACAAGAATAGCCATTCTGCCAACCACTGCCTTGCTGATTGTCCAATGAGACTCCTCTTCCTTCCGCCCTATTCTCTATTTTTGAATCCAATTCAGGAGGTGTTTGGTTGGATCAAGAATAAGGTGAAGGAAGGACTCCCACAGGACACCAAAGATCTCTTCAACATCCTTGAGGTCAGTCAATTTGAGATGCCACCTGATGTGGTGGAAAGCTTTTATGAGCACTCCAAATCCTTCCTCCCTAAAGCCCTTGCATCTGAGCCAATTTGTCAGGGCCCAGATTGCCCTGGACAGTCAGCTGGCCTCACTAGAGGTGAAGAAACCCACAGCTTGGGAACCCACACAAAGTATCTTCCAGTGCAAGAAAACCCCCTTTCAACTATCAAATGGCCCAGGATTTGAGAGGCACACAAGCCTCAAATCTCTGGATTTGATCCTAGTATCAAATTTGGCCCACTTATCTATTGATAAAACAGTACATTGGGAGCGCAATTGTTTGATTGCGCAATTGGACAATTGATTACTTGCAGGATCTATAAATAACTGTGGCACCTTGGCATGCTGCAGTTCAAGAAAGGTTCATGTTATAGCAACCAATGAGCTCTCACCCCCTTGCCCAAGTATGCAAATTCTGATAAAAATTGTAAATGTAACTAAAATTGATACCATCAGTTCTCTGGTGGCACAAAAGGCCACAGAATCTCTAGTAAGTATAAGTAGTGAGGGGGGAAGCCCTCCTCACTGTTGAAATCTTAATAAAGCAAGTTTATGCCCAGAAATCATTATCTTATTGCAGGAATTGTCTATTTTTGCTCAAATTTAATTATTCTCTTTGCATCTGTTTGGGAATTCATAGCACAATAAAGACTTGCATATCCTAATCCTCCTGGTTACACTCCTGCTGCTCCAGTCAAACCACCCGCGCTCTTGACTTGGAGTATTTCCATCCCCACCATCTGGATCTGCTGACTGCTATGAAGGAGATTCCTACTGCTCCTCCCCTCCCCAACGCGCCTCCCACCCAGGATTTTAGCAAGCTGGGGTTTGTCTATATCACAGTATTGGGGCTGGCCAACCAAGTTGTGCCCCATACTGGGAGTTGGCGCCCCCTAGCCACTGATCTAAACTACCTGGTTCATATAGCGCCTATTGTGTACATGGCCTTCCAGGCCTGGCCTGCCTCCCCTGTGGGAGTCCAGTTGGACTCTGGTATGGGCCGTGACAGTATGTCAACCATATTCAAACTAGTAACTCAGGGCCACCATTCTTCTTTGATTATAGATGCATCTTGTATGCTTTTATTTTTGACCTCAGCTTACTACCTAAAACAGTATTTGACCAAGAAACAAGAAAAGAGCAAATGCCAAGAAGAAATTGTCACCAGGACATCCCAGGTCCAAACTGTGACTATCTCTACCTCAAACCATAATACTGTTGGCCCCACAACTTTAACTAAACTGCCAAAAATGGACTTGGCTGGCTTCAGAAAAGGAATGATCATGATAAATGCCTTGTTCCGTTACCTACCCAAGAGCTTCAGAGACAACACTCAGAAGGTTATGATGGTGGCTGCCCAACTGAAGGATGATGCCAGAGAAACCTTTTTACCAGCCTTGAGGAAGACTAGACCTCATACTCTCCTACGTCCAATTCCTGGAGATAATGAACTCTAAAAATACCCCTGCTGGGGCCAAGAGCTAAGCCTACATGGGTCTTATCTGCCTGACCCAAGGAAGGGATAACCTGGAGACCTACATACAACAATTACTACGCCTGGCAGAGGCAGACAAGATTCCTGACAACATATCAGGTCTTCATTTCAGAAACAGTTTGAACCCACATTATGCCAGCCTAATGAGACACAACCAATGCAACTTCCCCAAAGACAATCTCCTGGCTATCTCCAGAGGCATGGACTTCAGCCAACCACAAGGATACCATGTTGGCCAATCCCAGAACAACCAAACCCCTGGTGCAAGTAGGCCCTGTTTGAACATGACCCCCAAAGAGTACCAACACCACATCAGAAATGGGCTATGCTTTTATTGCCACCAGAGTGGCCATTTATCCAAGGATTGACTAGCTGCTCCAACAGAACCCAAGGAGCCACCATCTCAGCAATAAACAACGCTTCCCAGTCTTATCCTATCATTAAAACTACCTTATGTTATCATGACCATGAGGTGAACACTGTAGCCCTCCTAGAAAGTTGGGCAACCCTTAACTACATGGAATGTAGCCTAGCTGAGAAACTGGGTGTGACAATCCAGGGAACCCCTGACTGGTAACCTTGGCTAACAAGTCAATAGACCTGTCCCAAAAATGTGATGAGAAGCGCCTTTTGGGGAAGCTTCAAATATGGAATTAAGAAAGAAGAGAAGTATATTTTATTGGATAATACTTTAGACTTATATAGCTTTGGCTGTGGCAGAGATTTAGTTGGATTGAACCTAGGGGTTGGTCATGTGAAGGATGAGTTCAAGCCACTGGATACTTGGACAGTCATGTAATATTTCTTGGTTGCCATTCCTGGTATGTCAAACTCTATATTGGAAGGGCACCAAATTGGGCAATGACTGGATGTTAAGTAAGTTGGCGGTAGCCAGAATAATTTTACATCCAGATCCTTGACACCCCCTTAAGGGGTTACTATGGTACATCAGGAGGGGCTTTGTATTGACATCTGCCACCTGATTTTCCTTGAGTTGTTTGATAGTTGGTACCAGTTGGGTCAAGTGTTCTCCTTTGCTAAGGCGGTGACGGGTTCTGTGGTATTTCTTGACAACAGGGTTTTTGGCACCTTGAAATTTCACTAGATATGTGTTTCTGTCTGGTCTGTACTTGATGATTCTTCCTGGTCCCCTGTGTACTGAGTCTAACTTCTTCCTGTTCCCAGCCAGGACCCAGATGGGGGAGTTGATGGGGAGTGGTTCCTCTGTAGAGGTTACCTTTTGTCTTTTGAGCCTTTTTATTTCTGCTATTTTAGCTTTGAGGTGTATGTGTAATAGAGTTGGTACTTGTTCTATTGTGGGGGGTTTACCTGGGGGATCTTTATGTATGGTTGCTTGTTGTTGGTAACTATCTCTGGTTTGTATCTGTATGTTAGTTCAAACGGTGAGTAGCCTGTCCCTTGATTGGTGTGGACCTAGGATACTAGTAAGGTATGTTTCACGTATAGTGGCCATGTGTCTTTGGCTTTGCCATCCATTATTTTCTCTAGGGTTCTGATAAGGCTGCTGTTTAGGCGTTCAACTCTGCTGTTGGCCTGTGGCCTGTAGGGCAAGGCTGTGAAATATTTAATATTTTGGGTTTTAAGTTATTGTTTACTATGTGACCTGATAACTATGTTGCTCCATCAGTTATGATGTAGTCTGAAATGTCTTAGTCAGCTACAATTGCTTTGTTAATGAATTGGTTTATTGTTTCTGCTTTGTGGTCCTTTGTTGCCCAGCAGATGGACCAGTGTGTAGCAAAGTCAATGGCTATAATAAGAAAACATTGATTTGTCTTAGTTTCTGGGAAGGGGCCCACTATGTCCAGTCCCCAAACCTTGAATGGTTCAGGGTCAGGCACTGGGTTGATCAATGGCTGGGGAGCCTTTGTGCTGGCGTGTTTCTTACACACTATGCACTTTTTCAGAACATCAATTATATTCTGTTTGATATTGGGCCACCATACTATCTCTTTTAATGTGAGGTATAGGTTATTAGCCTTTTTATGTACTAGTAGGTGGTAATGTATTAATATGGTGTCAACTCTTTGTGCAAGTGATATGTAGGGTTCATGTTTGTTGTTAATGATTTGGCATACAGTGCCATTTGATACATGGAAATATTTTTTGTTCCTTAATAATGTATTGTGGGTTAGTTGGTGTGTTGAGGAGTCTTTCCCTTTGGTTTTATATTCAGTATTATATAGGTTTGGCCAGTCAGGGCCCAGGTGGTCAGGGTAATCCTCTCTTTGCTGACATAGCCTAGAGAGAGCATCAGCCGTGATCAGCTCTGCCCCTTTTTGTATTGGATGTTCAAATCAAGCTGCTCTAGCAGGGACATCCATTTGGCTTGTTGCCGTGCAAGTGTGCTCTGAGTTTTAAAGTAGATTAGGGATTTATGGTCAGTTAGTACTCAGACATTTAAATTTCCTTCTATATAACATCTCCATTTCTTGCATAAACAATATATTGCTAGCAATTTCTTGTTGTGTATTGGGTACCTCTGCTCAGTGTTGGTTAGCTTTCTACTTTTGTAACATAATGGCAGGAAGTCTTGCTGCCCTGGCTGGTAGATGTGTAGGACTGCATCAATGGCAGTGTCACTGGCATCTGACTCAATCTTTTAGCACCCATTATTATTAGGATATTTCAAGATTGATGCTTTGATCAAAGCTTTTTTAATAGTTGAAAATTCTTGTCACATTCTGGTGTCCAGATGAATTTCTTTTTGGCATTACCCTTGGTTAGGTCATTGATTGGTGTGGTGAGCTTTCCATAGTCTTTGATGTATTTCCTTAGGTAAGCTACCATTCTGAGAAAGCATATAACTTGTTTAACAGAGGTGGGGTGTTGCATGATATTTATGGCTTTTATTTTGTCCGGATCTGCTTTGATGCCACTGTCAGAGACAATGTGGCCTAAGAACAGGAGTTCCTTTTCAATAAATTGGCACTTACTAGCTTGGTGTAGAGTTTGTGCTTGCATTTAGTGCTCTTTAGTCAGTTACTAGACAAAGAGTGCCTTCCTTTTTCTTTACAAAGAACACTGCTGCCCCCACAGGAATTCAGACAGATGAATGAATCCTTTTACTAGGTTGTCCTCAATATGGATTTTGAGGGTTTGGATCTTGATGGGAAAATCTGTAGAGAGGTGAAGGGTTAGGAATGGCTTTACACAGGTTGATGCCATTTTTGACCTCCTGTTTGGGTGGTAACCCTGTGAGCTTTTCCTTGAATACTTGAGTGTATTTGGTTGGGAAGCGCAAGTTCTGGGCATTGAATTTTGGTTGTTTACATATTATTGAATTCAGTGTATCTCATTATGTGGAGGGTACTGTCTTTGGATGACGTTCTGAGTTGTCTTAGTTTATGACCTGGAAAAATACTGTGTCTCTTAGAATGAGGTTGTTGGGTTCTTTGAGGATATTAAAATTGACTCTGTTGCTATTGATGGTCATAGTTTTTGTTTTCTTACATACTCTGGGGTTCACTTGGGTGAACCAGTCTATTCTTGCTACAATGTTGTAGTTTATATTGTTCATGAAAAGTCCTTCAATTGAATTTTGTATACCTTGGAGGTCAATTATGAAGGGAGTTGTTTTGCCTTCAAGTAGAACCTTTGATTTGTCTGCCTTCCTGGCATATTTGAAGTTGGATTTGATAACTGGTATTTTGTACTTGGTTACAAATGGTTTGCTAACCATGGTGTGTTGTACACCAGAGTAAAATAAAATTTTATGTGTATGGGACTTATAAGTTCATAGTTAGACAAGAAGTTGTGAGCAATCTTTAATTTTTAAGTTCATAAAAATGGAGGATTGCAGGACATGTGGGATGCAAGCAGCAAGGTTTGTGCCTTGGTATAGTTTCTTGTCAAGTTGGGGGGAGACAGGGGCACTTAAGCCTGTTCCCCCTCTTCTTTTCCCTGTTCCTTTGTTTTGAGACCTTCAAGGTCAGATAATGTGGGATCAGATTCATAGTGGGTTGCTGTTTCAGCATTGTTTACTTCAGCAGTGTCCTCTTTCTTGGGATGGGAGCAGTTTGCGCTTTGGCTTCAATTGCCATTGTTGCAATTGGAGTTGCTGTTGCTATGATTAGTGTTTTAGAATTTGCTGTCATAGGAGTTTTCTCTGCCATTGCCGTTTGAGGAGTGATTGCTATTGCGTGCAGCATATTCCATGTTTGCGCGTTTTTCTGTGTGCTTGGCTTCTGCAATGAGCGCAGGCATGGAGGTATTAGCCTCTAGACAAATGAGGACAGTAACAGAGGGTTTCATTCTGCTGATGAATGAGAATCTAGTATGTACATTGTCAGCTTGTGCTGGGTTCTGAATTTTGCGGTGTATTTCCTCAAATTCATTGACGTAGGCCATGATAGTGGTCTTCTGAGAAAGATTGCTGAGCTGTATTGCAATGTCTTGGAGTGATTTGGTGATGCATTAATTGTGCATAATGTCCGCTTTGAACTATTCCAAGTTACCAAGCTGATTTTCAGTTTGCAAGCCAACCCAGGTGGCAAACTGGTTAGCTGCAGCCTTGTACAGGCACTTGTTGGCTTCCTGGACCCATTTTTTGTGGGGAATGCGGTTGGCGCGGAGTTTAGTAGCTGAGTGGTCTAGTCATTTGTTGATGTTTTCTTTGTTTTTAACAAAGAACTTATCAATGCCAATGTACTTGGTGTTGTAACTTAACCTGCAATAGGTGGTGTTGCGTTTTTTTGTGGTTGAAGAGAGCAACTGTACTGAATAATCTTGGCCTATGCTTTGGGCATGACCAGTCCTTCAAATACAGTGCATCCACTAGGAATGTCTTAGTCAATGTTGTGGGCGCGGAAGTACGTTTTCCAGGTATCCTGAGATGTGGCCTGGTTGAGTACGTGAGCAAAGGTGAGTGGGTTTTGGTCAGTCATTTTCTCTTTCATGGGCATGGTCAAAAACGGTAACTGCTACCAGTGATGAGGAGCGCCTTTTGGGGAAGCTTCAAATATGGAATTAAGAAAGAAGAGAAGTATATTTTATTGGATAATACTTTAGACTTAAATAGCTTTGGCTGTGGCGGAGATTTAGTTGGATTGAACCTAGGGGTTGGTCATGTGAAGGATGAGTTCAAGCCACTGGATACTTGGACAGTCATGTAATATTGCTTGGTTGCCATTTCTGGTATGTCAAACTCTATATTGGAAGGGCACCAAATTGGGCAATGCCTGGATGTTAAGTAAGTTGGCGGTAGTCAGAATACTTGTACATCCAGATCCTTGAAAAAATGCAAAGAGTTTGTCTCCCTGAAGTTAAATAAGAGACCCTTGCCCACCAGATTCCACATCATGGAGAAGCTTCCCAAACCTGTAGTGATAGGTTTTGAATGATGGGTTGATTGCCAATTGAACTTGGACTATAAGAGCCACCAAGTGACTGTCACTCATGAGAGCCAAACCTTAGAGGTCCCCTGCCTGAATCCCCAGCAGACCCCTGAGTTAAATAACATCATCATGGAATCCTGCAAAGCTGAGGTCCCAAAATGTTTGAAGCCTTGGGAGTCCGTCTTCTCAGAAGAAGAAGCCACTACCTTGCCTAAACACAGTCATTTTGACCACAACATTGACCTCCTCCCCAGAACCCAACCTAATAATGGGCCTTTCTATAGTTTTAAAATAAAGGAACAAGCCGCCTTAAGAGAGTACTTGGACAAGATATTAAAGAAGGGATACATGCGTCTCCAAATCTCCTTGTTTGTCCCCTTTATTGTTTTTTAAAAAGAAGGGCAGCAACCTACGTCCTTGTGTCAATTACCAGGACTTAAACAACATCACAGTGAAAAACAGATACTCTGTACCCAATGCTGAAGACCTCTCAGGCCAGCTTTTGGGAGCCAACATCTTCTCAAAGATTGATTTGAGAGATGACTTTACCCAGGTATGGATCAGGCCTGGCGGCAAATGGAAGACTGCCTTCAGGACTAGGCAAGGTCTCTTTGAACACTTGCTTATGCTGTTTGGGTTGTGCAACGCGCCCAACACCTTTCAAATTATGGTGGACGTGGTCTTGGGAGGACTCAAGAACTAGTGTTGTTTAGCCTACTTAGATGACATCCTCATTTACAGTTGCACCCCTGAGTAATATGTTGAACACCTTCAAGCTGTCCTACAATGCTTCAAGGAACACAGACTCTTTGTTAAACTCCAGAAATGTGAGCTCTTCCAAGAGGAAGTAGAGTTCCTGGGGTATAATGTACTGAAAGGAGGTTTTGGAATGACACCCAAAAAAATAGAGGCCGTGCTGTCATGGCCTGAACCTAAGAACTGCAAGGAGGTCAGAAGTTTCCTGGGCCTGGAAAACTTCTGCTGGGAATTTGTCCAAATTTTTTCTTCCATCTGCTTTCCCTTGACCCGCCTTACCTCTTAAAAACACCCTTTGTGTGGGATGACGCCACCAGATCCACCTTTGAGCTTCTAAAGAACTCTTTTTTTTCCTCCCCTGTCTTGGCAATGCCAGTTTATGATAAGCCCTTCATTTTGGAAACAGACGCCTCTGGCTTTGTATTGGGGGTGTTGCTTCAGGAGGAGCATGATAGTAAGATGCATCCTGTAGCTTACTATTTGAGGAAGTTCATTCCACCTGGGTTGAACTACCCCATCTATTATAAAGATATTCTTGCCATCATCCAGTCCTTGAAACATTGGAAAAGATACTTGTGTGATGCCAATCACCCAGTGAGAGAATCATGACCAATCACAAGAACCTGACATAATTCTTCAAACCACAACAACTGAATCAGCAAAAAGCTAAATGGGCCCTATTCCTAGCAGATTACGGCTTATTAATCAGCTACAGGCCTGGCAAGATCAACATTGTACCTGATGCCCTAAGCCAAAGAACCAACCTTTTTCCTAGTGCCAAAGAGATTGAAGAATTCAACACTAAATCCTTGTTGCCCCTAAACATGATTGAGCCAATGCTCATATTCCTGTGTCAGGGATTCCTTCCCTGACTCCTTTAATTTTATTGATATGGATATCAAGACAAACACACAGCAACACAGCCACCAAGTACAGGACACCAGTTTGTTTCCTATCCTTGATCTAAACAGGATTTGAACCCAGAACCTTCAGAAAGCACCTATTGTTAGTATAGAATCAACTATTCAACTTACTTTACCTATTTATAAACGTTCAATTGAATCAATTTTTGCTTTTGCACTTCAATTCAAATCCAAAAAGTTTAGAAACTTAAGTGAAAACGTCACTTACCACTTGGCATTTGATTGGCTGCTTGGTATCACCTTGCCGCTCACAGATCTACTATTAGAATATGAAACTGAGTCTCCACACTTCACCTCTCTTGATATTCAAGAATTAAACCACTTAATTTATCATCATCTTGTGGCTTGCTTTGGTTCTCTCTCCTTTAACTATAAGTTTATATTACATCTCCAATCCCACATCAATGCCCATATTACACAGGTATTAATTTTGTCCATGATATTTATGAAAATCATTGGCAAATCCCTCTTATTTCCCCCAATATCCACTTAAATTTCACAGCCTCCATTTTTGAGGCTATTTAAGTGTGCAAACCTTATCCAACTTAGTTGTTCCAACAATAAAGACTTTTATTCCATATCTGCCATTTACTTACCTTCTGATACCTTATTTTTGAAGCCATGGAAGGAATTCTATTCCTGTTCTGGTTTCTAGCTTCCTTCTTGTCTGTGGTGTTAACTTTGGAAAACCTAACACCCACTACTGACTGGTACAACTCCTCTCTGGACAACGCTCATCAAAAGGAATCCCTAGTCCATGGATGATTTAAGTACCTTTGGCCACTGGGGACACAAATTTCATTATGGTTGCTTGTTCACTTTGCCTCCTGCCAAACCTTCTCTGATTAGACCTTACGCCTCCTTCTACCTTTTAACGTATATGGCAGGATATTATATGCTTGTTCAATTCAGCTCTATGCTTGGAAGATTTGCCTACTTGGGTCACCTAGGACATCTTGCCATGATCACGGTACCCATTGGCTCAGTAATAGCAGGGCTTAACTTAGGGGCCTTGGCCCACCAATTAGGGAACTTGTTCCCTGTTAAGTGGGTCCCTGAAATCCTGGGACTAGCCAGTAGGAAAGAAGAAATCCAACTAGCTCAGACCGTAGACCAGCACTGCATTTCCATCATGGAAGACTTAGAAAGATATCAACAGTTCATACTACCAAACTGGTTACTCCCTACATGGAAACACCCTACAGCTACACGGACACACCTATGTACCAGAGGGTCCACTGCATTTAGAGATACTGAAGGAATACCATGAATCCTTCATGTCAAGACACCCTGGGCATACAAAGACACTCAAAGGAGTCCAGAGAACCTACATGTGGCCCAGGATGAAGCCAGAAATTGAAGGATACCTCAGTGGTTGCAAGACATGTGGACGTACCAAGCCTAAGCAAGGAAAGCCAGAAGGATTACTACAACCCCTTCAGATTAAAGAAGGCCCTTGAAAGTCAGTTTCTATGGACTAAATTGTGGAGCTACTCAATTCAAAAGGATTCAACTCCATCCTTATAATTATCAGTTGTTTCACCAAGATGGCTCACTTCATTCCAACAACAACCAAAGTAATAGAAAAGAAAAACTCCCACTCTATTCTGGAACTGAGTATTCATAACCACAAACTCCCACAAATAGTGGTCTCAGACAGAGGCCCAAAATTCACCTCCAAGTTTTGGGCCCAAATCCTAAAGGACTTGGGAATAAAAAAATTGTTGTTTACTGTATATTCCCCCCAGAGCAACAGACAGACCAAGAGAGTAAACCAGGTCCTTGAACGTTACTTATGATGCTATGTTAACTCGGAACATAATGATTGGGTAACCAACCTACCAATGGCTCAGTTTGCGTACAAAAATCAAGACCATAGCTCCACTGGTATGCCCCCCTTCAAAGCCAACTAAGGATTCAATCCCACATGGGATGACCCCCACAGAGGAAGCCAACAACCCCAAAGGAAGAGACTGGGTCAGCAACATCCACACATTCATAGAAGAATGTGCCAAGAACCTGAGAAGAGCAGTACAAGTATAAAAGGATTTTGCCAACAAGAAACAAAGCCCTGGCCCCCAATTGAAGTAGGAGACTTTGTGTACCTCAGCGCAAAGAACATCAAGACCACTGCCCCTTGCGCTAGCTTGAGCTCCCAACAAACAGGTCCTTACAAGGTCTTACAACGCATTGGTACTGTAGCCTACCAACTAGAACTGCCCCCTGGATGGAAGATTAATGATGTATTCCACCACTCCCTGTTATCAAAAAAGAAAGGACCTTCTCTCCTGCACCATATAGTGAGAACAGCTCCCCCACACTTAAAAATACAAAGCTTCACAGAACACAAGGTCAAAGTCATCCTGGGACACAAACTCCAATACCAAAAACCTCACTTTCTGGTAAAATGCAAAGGGTATCCAAATGAAAAAAATACTTGGAAACCAGAATCCAACCTTGAAAATGCTGCTACTCTGCTAAAGGAATACTAATCTTGGAATAAAGAGTTGTGCTCTGCAAGCTTGACTATGGTAGAGGATGATGTCAGGGCCCAGAGTGCCCTGGACAGTCAGCTGGCCTCCTTAGAGGTGATTAAACATACAGCTTGGAAACCCCCACAAAGCACTTTCCAGGGCAAAATACCCCCTTTTGACTAACAAATAGCCCAGGATTTTAGAGGCACACAATCCTTGAATCTCTTGCATCAAGCCTGTTATCAAATTTGGGCCACCTACCTATCAGGAAATGGCACATTGGAAGTGCAATTGTTTGATTACACAATTGGACAATTGATTCACTGTGGGAGCTAAAAATAGCTGTAGTAACTTGCCATGCTGCAAAATTCAAATGGTTCATGTTATAGCAGCCAATGAGATCTTACCCTCTTGGCCAAGCGCGCAAATTCCAGGTAAAATTGCAAATCTACCTCCAAATGATGCCATCAGTTCTCTGGTGGCACAAAAGGCCATAGAATTATCAGTAAGTATAGATAGTGAGGAGGGAAGCCCTCCTCACTGTTGAAATCTTAATAAAGCAAGTTTATGCCCAGAAATCATTCTTATTGCAGGAACTATCATTTTTTGCTCAAATTTAATTATTCTCTTTGCATCTATTTGTGAATCCATAACACACTACAAACTTGCATATCCTTATCCTCCTGGTTACACTCCTGCTGCTCCAGTCAAACCACCCTGCGCTCTTGACTTGGAGTATTTGCATCCCCAACATCTGGATCTGCCACCTGCTATGAAGGAGATTCCTACTTCTCCTCCCCCTCCCCAATGCACCTCCCACTCAGGATTTTAGCAAGCTGGGGTTTGTCTATATCACAGTACTGGGTCTGGCCAACCAAGTTGTGCCCCATACTGGGGGTTAGAACTCCTTAGCTACTGTTCTCAACTACCTGGTCCATATTGCGCTGTCAAAACTGCAGGCTTGACCCGCCAGCAAGGTTCCAACCAAGCAGGTTTGTGACCTGCAATCCAATTATCTGGTCACTCAAAGCCAGACTAGGAAGTCAACTCAAATTACCAAATCCAACAACATGAACAGATGATGATCCTTTATGGTGGATACCTTGTTTTGGCGCTTGACTCATTATCAGGATCAAGCCACCCCTTCTCTCATCCAGCTGTGTGATCACCAATCATGTTCCTGTTATCCTTGATTCACACATACTATATAATTGCTATCTCACAATAAAGATTATTATCTATCTTCTAAATATTTTCCCCATGTAACTCTGCTAAAACAGCACAGTTACAACATTGGTAGCACAGGTAGGCTCTCCATCCTACCTTATCTTGAAAAATTCTGCCTGTTGGCCGCACACACTGCGGCCAACAAATCCTTGACAGAATTATGTCTGGCCTCCTGCCTGACTGGACTCTGTACACCCCTGTACCACCATACCTGATGGCTTTGTCCTGTACCATAATATGGTGATCCCGCTACCCGCCTTCTTGCCATGTCTGCACAAGGTTTCTTTCAGGCTCCCTCCTTGATGCTGCAAGCAACCAACAAAAACACCATGTCCGCCTATGTAGCTCAAAGATCACAGAGTGCCGCCTTGGAACCTTTTGCTGGGGCAAACAACAACAATGCTGCCGCATGGATCCAGTCCGCCCAGAGCAAGCTGGCTCAGATGGAATGCCCACAGCGGTTTTGGATTGCAGAAATTTCCATTTACCTGATCCATGAAGCTGGCACCTGGTGCAACAAGTGGCATGAAGAACACACCAAGAAGAACTGGGATACTTTCAAACAAGACTTCTTGGCAAGCTTTTTGCTTAAGGACACAGCACTCATGATCATACACCAAGTAAAGAACCTGACCCAGACAGGAACTGTGAAGGAACTCACCTGCGCCTACAAGGAACTCCAACTTTGTGCACCATCCAACATGGCCTTTGACACCCCAGCCACACACCTCATGTACTACAACGCCCTCAAGTTGCATGTGATAAGGCATGTGAACCTGGACCAGGTGATCAACCTGCAAAGCTTGTACTGTGAAGCAGATAAAGCAGAGCAAACCTCCAACACACTTCATAAGGCACAAACTGGGAAACAAGAAAGACCCAGGGACTCCCATCCAGGCAGGTGCTCCTCTCAAACACCCCCTGGAGGCAACAGGAATAACGCCAACCACAAACCCACAGGCTCAAATGGACATGGAAATGGAGACAATGGCCAGTCAAACCGGACCCATTTCTGTGTCACCGCTACACAAGGCAACCAAGATAAGGGGAAAGCCTGGGGAGAGCACTAAGCAAGTCAAGCTCTCCCACACAACTCCTGACTTGCCCAATGATGAGTACCAATCTTGCAACCAAGATTCAAACCTTGCCTGCTAATGTATCTTACAATACACAGGGGGCGCGTGATGAGTTGCCCCTTGATGTATCTAACGTTATGAATGAATCTGAAGGCAATGTCAAATGGCAGGCACTTCATCCTAATTAGGAGCATTGCCAATTTGACCTGCTGATCCCCGCACAAGTTATTACTTGGCTCCAAACCCTACATGGAACTCCCCACTATACCACCCCCTTGTGGCCTTGTGGCTTCCCCATTTAGTATATTAATCACAATATCCTACAATAAATGACACCTTATTCTTACTATTCTGTCCTTTCCTATTGGACTGTTGTCTTCCCCAATTCCAGTACTTTTCTCTCATTGGTTCAGTTGCAACAGTGGTAGCACAGGTAGGTTTTGATCTATCTCAAAAACAAAATTCCCCCAAGAAAGGACAGAGTACGGGCCGCATGGCTACTCCACAACAAGAGATGTTCCTTCCAATCCCCAAGGGGGACATTCCTGAAGGATATTTCATCTATCAAGATCAGTTAATTCTCACCAGTGTATACAATTAGCTCTGCCTCAGGCAGTGTGACGCCAGCAACACCCTGCCATAATCAGATCTGTTGCAATGTATGCTCAACCTCCAACTAGAGTCCTTTACTGGCAGTGTCAAAGGAGCTGACATTGTCAGTTGGCTCCAGTCCACAGAAACGCGCCTCCGTATCTGTCAGGTTCCCGAGTCCATGTGGGTTGCCACTGCATCTGGCCGCCTTACAGGGACCGCCGCTGTGTGGTTCACCAACTGGGCCAGCCAGGAGTTTGACGTCACCTGGGCAACATTTCAAGACACTGCCAAGTCCCAATACAGCAAAACCTTCTCCCCCATTATCTTGGGGACTCCCCTCCTAGCCATCAAGCAGACTGGTTCTGTCCCTGAGTATCTTGCTGCCACCCCCAAAGCCGTGACTGATGGGAACGCCATGTTGCTCACTCTCATTGTCAATGGGTTAAAGCCCCATATTTGCAAGTGGGTTCCTGTTGGCTGCTGCACCTCTATTGACAACTGTTATAAAGCCATTGTGGAAGCCAATAACCAGTCTTCAATGGGCTTCTGCCGCACCAACAATACTCCACCCCAACCACGTCCTGCACCTAACAATGGCTAAGGTCAAGTGGGCCGTTGCTAACCTCAACAGCAAGAAGGTGCAGCTAAACGCCCCTGCAAGGTGGAGCTCCAGCTAGCGCTAATTGAGGACCAGGGAAAAGCCTAGGGGTTGTAACAACAAGAGGCCCTACAACCCCAACTGACCCGCCCTCTCAGCCCTTGCTTGCAAAGAACTCCCGCGACTACAATCTTCACAAGGTCAAAACCCTAGACATCTTTCAGGTCCATAGCAACGACCCCGTGTTGCAAGCCGCTCATTCTGCAAATAAAATAACACACTTGTCCTATCCCTTCTGTTTCCATGGGAACACCCACAAGTTACTGGTAGACACCAGGGCTGATCACACCATGGTAGATCAGGCGTTTGCTGACTCTCAGCAATTAGACCAAGTACCCAGCAGATTCAAAGCAGTACACGTAGCTGATTCCTGCAGAATTGCCATCACCCACAAGACGGTACCCTTCTCCGTAAGAATGGGAAACATCCAGGTTAAGCTCTTTGGACCAATCATGGCAGGCCTCAGCCACAACGTAATTGCTGGCCTTGATTGGCTCCGGCATAACCGCCCTTACATCAACTGGGATACCTCTGTCATCACCCTCAATAGAAATGGGGTGGGTTTTCAAATTTACCCCATGGAAATGAACAAACTACTACATGAAACTGTGTTTGTCAGAATGACAGAAACAGGCTCATATAATTTCAAGGGGGGAAACTAGACTTTAACCAATGTTCAGTCAAAGTTATCTGTGCATAACCATCTGCAGTCTCTCCCTAGTCAACATCAACACCACCAGTGCTAGCTGCACTCCTTGAGGAGTACAAGGACATATTTAATGAAACACTCAAACAACTACCTCCACCCCAGGAGATCCAGCACACTGTACAACTTCAAGGATTGTTACCTAAAGCACAACCATTATACCGTCTCACACCAAAGGAAGATGAAACCTTCCGCCAGCACCTTGTGGACGCGCTTGATAAGGGATTAATTTGCCCCTTGCTCTCTCCATACGGGGTTGTGGTCGTCTTTGTAGCTAAGAAGGATGGGTCCCTTTTCCTGGTCACAGACTACCACACCCTAAATGAGGTGACAGTTAAAAACAAATACCCCTGCTGCTGATTGACAACCTGTTTGATACACTTGCAGGCGCAAAGTTCTTTAGCAAGATTGATCTCACTGCGGGGTACAACCAGGTCCGCATTGCACCAGGGGATGAGGCAAAAACTGCCTTCTGCACACACTAAGGGTTGTTTGAGTGTTGTGTCATGAACTTTGGAATGACCAACGCTCCCTCTATCTTTGCTATGTTGATGAACAAAGCCTTCAAGGAACTGATTGGGAAGTGTGTGGTTGTGTACTTTTACGGCATTATTGTCTTCAGTCAAGATCAAACCACACACCTCCAACACCTCTGTGCTGTCCTCAACACCCTTTGGGAAAACCAGCTAAAATCTAAACCCTCCAAATGTGAGTTTCTCAAGTCAGAGTTGTTATTCCTTGGGCACACCATCTCTGCCCAAGGGATACAGCCTGACCCTGCCAAAATCAAGGCAATCACCAGCATGCCGCCCCCCACTGATGTGGGCCAAGTGCAAGCATTCTTAGGCATGGTTGCCTATGTACGCAAGTTCATCCCCAACTGCAGAGAACTAATTGCACCCCTCATTGAGCTCCTCAATATCAAACAGTGCTTCCATTGGACCCCCGCCAGAGATCAAGCCTTCAAGACGTTGAAGCAAAGGCTCACAACGGCACCAGTACTGCAGTTCCCCAACCAAAACCAACAGTACAAACTCAAGACTGACGCCTCTGACAGGGCCATAGGGGGCGTGCTAAGGGTAGAAACTGACAATGGCGTCTTCCTCCCCGTAGCATATGAATCCAGGAAGCTCACTGACTTGGAACAACATTATCCCATCCATGATAAAGAGCTGGCAGCCATTGTACACTGCGTGGAGAAGTGGCGTTGTTACTTGGAAGGTGCAACCTTCCCACCCCGCGTTCTGACGGACCATAAGTCACTCCAGTATTTCAACATGCAGTCCCATCTGACACGCTGCCAAGCAGGATGGGTTGAACGTCTTTCCCCCTACCAATTATGCATCAAATATAAGCCTGGAAAAGAACTTGTTACAGCTGGCGCTCTTTCACGACTCTACGTAGTGTCCATCACTGGGGACAACGGTCTGGACCCAGGCTGGCCCATGATCTACCTGCGCCCTGAGGCAACTCGCTACAAGGGCCTTAACTTGGTCACCATCTCCAAGCTGAAGGACAACAAAAGTCAGTTCACCATCAATGCTGGAAACGTCTGCCGCCAAGCAGAAACAGGTGAGAAGACGCTGTATATTCCCACCAGACAAGGAGACACCATCTTGCACTATCACTGAACCTTGGGTCACATCAGAGGGCGCAACCTCTTTGAGATCATGAAATGTAAGGTTTAGTGGCTGCGCATGCGCCAAGACATCTTGGACCTCCTTGAGACATGTGTATTGTGTGAAAAGAATACGTCCAAACCTGCACCTCCTAAGTCTGTCCTACTCATCAAGGCCATGGAACCCTTTGAACAGTGGGCCCTCAACATTGTGGGACTGCTTCCCAAAGAAAGACTGGGTAAGAAGTATATTATCACTGCTACCAAATATTTCACGTGTTGGCCAGTGGCCTGGGCCACAACCAACCACACCGCCACCACCATTACCCGCTTTATTGGCAAGGAGATTGTGGCTTGCTTTGGGCGACCCAAGCGTCTCATCACAGATGGCGGGCCTGAACTTGTTGGAAACGTTGTGAAGGCATACTGTGTCAAGAACGCGCTCCAGCATATAGTCACAACCCCCTACCATCCGCAAGCCAATGGGCGTTTGGAACAGTTAAATGGTTCCCTGGTTCAATTGATTACCAAGCTCTCACAATAGCACCCTAATACTGCGTGGACTGAGCATCTTTCCACCGCCCTACTGATCCTGCAAGCAAGAATCAACAGGGGCACTGGGTTCAGTCCTAAAACCCTGGCCTTTGGAACACCTGACAGTCTGACAGGGATTGAACAGGGGAAACTACCATCCAAGGTTTCCGACAAACCTCTCTAGTGTCAACTCCCTCCCTAGACCAATGGCACTCCAAAGCCCAGGAGATTGAACACAAGCAGATTGCAGGGGGGACAAAACACCTCAAAGCTAGGTACACTGTAGGTGACCCCGTCTACGCCCTCAATCCCAATTCTGCCAAATTAGAACCCAACCACCTAGGGCCCTTCAAGGTAGCTACCGTCTACAACAACCACACCTACCAACTTGAGGATGCCCAGGGAAACACCAAGAAACTTCACCACAATTGCTTGCGCCCCTGCCGTGCCATCCCCACACAAAGGTTGTTTGTGCAGACCTTCCAAGACCTTCCACAGACTCCAGTCCTGGTGTCTGACAACAAGCAGGGGGCAAGGGGGGTGTTGCAACTGAGGTTCAAACCTTGCCTGCTAACGTATCTTACAATACACAAGGAGCGCTTAATGAGTTGCCCCTTGACATATCTAACGTTATGAATGTATCTGATGGCAATGTCGGATGGCAGGCACTTCATCCTAATTGGGAGTGTTGCCAATTTGACCCACTGATCCCAGCACAAGTTATTCCTTGGCTCCAAACCCTACATGGAACTCACCACTATGCCACCCCCTGTGGCCTTGTGGCTTCCCCATTTAGTATATTAACCACAATATCTTACAATAAATAATACCTTATTCTTATTATTCTGTCCTTTCCTATTGGGCTGTTGTCTTCCCTAATTCCAAGTACTGAAATCTCATTAGTTCAGTTGCAACACCAACCCTGGACATGGACCAATGCCCAAAGATCCAGGTGCCCTCGGAGGACCCGGTACTGTACACCATTGCTAGACATCCCAATAAATTGATGTCTTACCCTTTCCGCTTTTGCAGTTACACAGGCTCAGCACTATTGGACTTGGGTGCAGATTGAACTTTAGTCAACAGTAGCTTTGTGGATAAGTTCAAGCTGGCCACTAATCCTTTGCGGATTAAAAATGTGGTCCTGGCTGACAAACACCACACTGTCGTGACAAAGGAAACTGCCCTCTTCTCTGTCATGCTTGAGAACCTTCACTCCACCATTCAAAGTCCCATCATCAACTTCCCAAAGTTTTTAAATTGTGCTGGGATTAGACTGGCTGCAAAAGAACAATCCTCACGTAGACTGGGCAACCTCAGTGTTGACCATCAAGCGTGAAGGTGTCAACCACCAGATTTACCCTGACTCTGTGGACCAACTTCTATGCAACCACATCTTTGTGCGCATCACAGAGACCCAGGACAAGAAGAAAAACTTGAAGGCAATTGATTGGGACTCCTGCCAGTACAAGATCATACATTTCAAAGATCACCAGGATACCTCAACCCTCAGGATTGCAAAATTATGGCCCACCATCCAGAAATCTTTAAGGAAGCGTTACCTGGGCTACCCCCTGGAAGCATATTCAGCACTTCATCCAACTCAAGGGGGCTGTACCCAAGGCGCGCCCTATCTACAGGCTGACCCCAAATGAGGACAACACCTTACGCACTACCTCAAGGAGGCATTGGAAAAAGGACTTATCTGCCCCTCATTGTCTCCCTTTGGGGCTGCTGTATTCTTTGTGGCTAAGAAGGACGGTACCTTACGTCTGGTCACAGACTACCAAGCCCTAAACAAAGTTACCATTAAGAATTGTTGCCCACTACCACTGATTGACAACCTCTTTGATGCCTTGGGAGGAGCCACAGTCTTCTCCAAGATTGATCTGACAGCAGGCTACAACCAGATTTGCATTAAAGAAGAAGACATCCTCAAAACAGCCTTCCACACTAAATACGGCTCCTACAAATGTGTGGTGCTCAACTTTGGCATGACCAATGTCCTGTCCACCTTTTTAACCTTCATGAACAAAGTATTTGTGCCCCAAATAGGCAAGCACGCCCTAGTGTACCTAGACAACATTATTGTCTACAGCCCCTTGATGGAACAACACCACAAAGACCTCAAGACAGTCTTTGCTACCTTGGCACAACACAAACTGTTGGCCAAGCCCTACAAGTGTCAGTTCTTCCATGAGCAACTACCCTTCCTGGGACACATAGTCTCAAAGGACAACATCAAACCTGACAGTCAAAAGATACAGGCCATCTGCAAGATGCCACCACCCAATGATAAGTCAGAACTCTGCACCTTCTTGGGAAAGGTGGCCTATGTATGACGCTTCATACCTGACTGTGGCGTTTTGACTACTCCCTTATCCGCCATAACAGGTGCTAAGTCCAAGTTTGTGTGGACCCCTCAACGTGACCTCTGTTTTAGACGCGTCAAGGAGAAACTCACAACAGCTCCCATCCTACAATACCCCAAACGTGACCGGAAATACCAAATAGAAACCGACACCTCAGATGCATCCATTGGGGAGTACTACAAATCAAAAATAATGACGGTGAATTCCTGCCCGTAGCTTATGAATTGCAAAAATTGACAGATGGCAAGTGTCAATACCCTATCCACAACAAAGAACTGTTGGCTATTGTGCACTGTCTAGTCAAATGGCCCTGTTACCTAGAGCAGCAGGAAGAATTCACAGCATTAACTGACCACAAGTTGCTCATCTATTTCAAAACGCAAGCAAATCTGTTGTGCTGCCAAGCCCAGTGGATGGAGCTATTGGAGAGATTTAACATGCTTATCTAGTAAAAACCTGGGGCTGAGCTTGCCATGGCAGACGCCCTGTCCCGCTTGTATGTCCGTACTTCAAGAGGAGAGAATGGGCTTGACCCAGACTGGCCTCTCTTAGTACTACAAACAAAGTACAAAGGTTCCTCCCAGCACAACAAACATAACAAAGGAAACAGTCATCAAAAATGAGCACCTATTTTCTGACGTATATGGGACCCTACACAGAAAAATTTCTGATGGCACGGTCATTACCTACATTCCCACACATCAGCAAGTTGACACCATCCTACGCTATCACAGAGACCTTGGAAATACCAAAAGCCAAAACCTATATGAGTTCCTTAAGCACAAGGCCTGGTGGCCAACCTTATATCACAATGTTCAAGAAGTTCTAGACCAATGTGAGGTATGCAAAAGATTTTCCAAAAGCAAAACCCCTCCAAAGTTGGTACTTCCCATCTGCACACAACTACCTTTCAAAGTATGGCCTCTTGACATTGTTGGCACCATGCCAGGAAAACATAATGACAAGAAATACATCATCACTGCCATTGACTTTGCTACAAGATGGCCAATAGCCCAAGCAGTAAAGGCACACACTGGCAATGATGTACAACAATTTATTGACAAGGAGATAATCAGCAAGTTCAGAAAGCCAGAACTCCTGATAACCAATGGAGGGAAATAATTGACCTCCAAAACCACCAATGTATACCTTGTAAAAAATGGGGTCAAACACACTGTAACAACACCATACCATCCACAGGCCAATGGATGTGTAGAGCAGCTTAATGGTAGCCTCATGCAAGCCTTAGCCAAACTCACTGCCAGGAGACCTGGAGACTGGTATAAGCAACTACCAACTGCACTACTTGCATGTCAAACCTGAGTGAACAGATCCACCAGGAAAATCCCGTTTGAGTTGGTATACAGCACACAGTCAAATATCATTCAAGCATTGACAGGACCTAAACTGGAAATTCCAAGTGAATTCCCTCCACACTCAGACCCTCACGTTGTAAGAGCTAACAGCAAACAAACAATGAAGGAGAATGAACGTCTACAAAAAACCTTTGTCCCCATCCACAATGGACATGAAGTTGGGGACAAAGTCTGGGTCATGAATGTTGACAAGAGCAAGCTACAACCCAAGAAAGTGGGGCCAGCAATTATCCTAAAGGTAAACAATAATAACACTTACCTTGTGCAAGGGCTTGGAAAACGTAAGCAATACAAGACCCTGCAAAGCAAGACAGAAACAATGAGAAACCTCCCTGCCTGCCACAGAACAGCAACTAGTTAAATACAGCGCCCAGGCTCCTGACAATCTCCCTGACAACCTGCCCCCAGAGAAGGCCAACCTTCAGTTGGGGTGTGTGTGTGTGTCAAAACCGCAGGCTTGACCCGCCAGCAAGGTTCCAACCAAGCAGGTTTGTGACCTGCAATCCAATTATCTGGTCACTTGAAGCCAGACTAGGAAGTCAACTCAAATTACCAAGTCCAACACATGAACAGATGATGATCCTTTATGATGAATACCTTGTTTTGGTGCTTGACTCATTATCAGGATCAATCCACCCCCTTCTCCCATCCAGCCGTGTGATTGCCAATCATGTTCCTGTTATCCTTGATTCACATGAACTATATAATCACTATCTCACAATAAAGATTATTATCTATCTTCTAAATACTTTTCCCCTGTGTAACTCTGCTAAAACAGCATAGTTACAACAGCGCCTATTGTGTACATGGTCTTCCAGGCCCAGCCTGTCTCCCCTGTGGGAGTCCAGTCAGACTCTGGTATGAGCCGTGATACAATTAGATAAATGGGCACTCCAGATATCAATTGTTTTCAGTTTTATTTATTTTATTTTTATTAAACGCCAAATTTTTTATTTATATAATGATGTGACCTTGAATTGTATTATAGAAATGTAAGAATTTGTAAAAAATATAATTGAAATTAATAATTCTAGGTATAGAGATATGTATTTTTTATTATAATTCATCAAATAGTGTATTGACTGTAGAGTTAACAAATAAAAAAAGATAGAAATTAATTAATTTTATTTAAATTTTGTGAACCCTTTTTTAGTACAATGACTTTTTTTAAAGCGACATATTTGACCTTGCAAGACATCACCTGATCCTTATTATTTCAGTGCCACTACAGCCACAAGACACAAAAACCAATGATTTTCATGTATATCAAACTAATTATTATATATGCCGTGGGTTAAGCATAGCAAACATATTCATCAAATCATATTACAAGGGAAAAGTAATTTGAGTTCTAAAGAATCACTTGTTCAAACATAAGTGGAGCAGGCAGCTTAATGCAGATAAATATAGCTTGCATTTTTTAACTACATAATATATGAACCTATACTCAATGAGCAACTAAATAAAAAAATTTAAATCATATTTTTATTTCACGTGTTTTCTTACAATGACTACTGCATTATAATATAATTAGATGTTTTACTATTATAATTTTAAATATTTAAATTTAAGTATTTAAATTTTAAATATTAAAATTTTAATATTAAAATTTAAATAATGAAATTCAAATGTTATAATTTAAATTTTAATATTTAAATAGTGTCAAGATTTTGTGTTCTTGAAGAAGAAGGGTTGTTGTTTTTATTAAAGATATTATGCATGTTGAGATTGGGATATCTGTATGGGGACAGATGTGCTTCCAATTGGTGTGTGATTGCAGCAACTGGAAGAGTTATGTTGCTGCTTGAGACAAGTAATGGGAGAGTCCTGTGGTCTTTGGGATGAGACACCGTCTGTGGTAGTTTGGCAGGAATCTGGAAGTATCAATAATACGCTCTTATTGTACTTGACACTACTACTATTTGGTTTAGTAGTAATGTTGATGGGTATTGATTGTCTGCCTTCCAAGTGATCTTGAAAGGGCTTTTTATAGCTAAAAGATAGCAGCCAGACTAGTGTCTAGCTGCAGATAACTCTTACTAGCTATCCTATCATCCCCAAGCTACTAGTTTCACCCCCAGACTTGGATTCCAAACCTGAATAAGGTTTTGGAATGAGGTAACATCCTAGGCTACTAATTTCTTTTCATCAGCCTGGATATCCCTTGACTTAGCTGCAGTCAGCTAAGTTGACATCCATAGGCCCAGGTCCTGTATTGTGCTCAATCTAATGTGTAAAACTTGCACAGGCGGTTTTCTGTCATATTTCTCAGTGAAACAGTATGTTTGTATTTTCCCGTCTTTATTCTGTAGGGCAGGTTTGCGTCTATTTTGGGATCCAGAATGCCTAGCATCTAATTATAGAAGCTTCTGGATTATCCTGTGACCTGAGACCCAGAATGTCTCAGGTATCTTCTGGATTGTAAACTATAATAGCCTTGATATAACTTCTCTGTATTCTGGAATAGAGGTCTCTGCCTGTCTGTGGCCTGTCTATTGTTAGCCAATAGTTTTAGTGATAAGAATATGGATCAGTCAACCCTAATAGACTAGATTTCCTGATAAATAGTAAAATTTAAAAATAAAAGATAAGTTGCAAAGGAAGATGATTTCTTAGAGGGATTCAAATTGCAAAGGGGAATGCAATTATTCCAGGGTATTATACCCCAAAATTAAATTTTCTGCCAATATGTCTAAATGGGACCACATACTCTTCTGTACATGGTGGACAACTCTGGATGTAATTGCTAGAGGGGTGGCACTCAGCACCCCAGTGGTTGATGAACACTTAATAAAAGGCAATCAGGTAAGCAAATTGATTAATATGTTCTTTTTGGGAAACACATAATACCCAAAAAGCTATGCCAGTGCAAAGGAGTTGTACAGGACATGCTCAACTGTCCTGTACCCCTGTGGTGTCTTCTGACATTCTAGTGCTAATTATCATATGTCTAGTTGAATTAGTATGTCCTCCAATGTTTTAACATTTATTCTTAATATGCAATGTAGTAGGATTCCTAGGTATGTTGCAACGTGCATCCTTTGAGAGGTATCTTTTTCTAAAAACAGCATAATTTTTTATATAATTGAATTAATCTGTTGATATAGGACGTTTGGTTGAACTTGAAGAGGGTTCCAGGGGCACCTGACTTGTATCAGCCCCCCAGGCCTTGGCAAACGATATCAATAAAGGCTTAAGATTATTCACATGGACTGCATCCCCGACTTTTTTTGATAGAGATTTAAAAATTTCATTAAATATTGCAGATTTCAGATATTCATTTCCAATTTGAAAGTCTGTTTTTATTAGATTTTTTCATATTCATTTATGCTTGAAAACAGAAATCTTTGAATAGTTTCATAAATATATTAGTCAAAATTCAACTTGATATCCTCTCAAATTTCATTCATTCATTTGAAATTGATATTTGTATATATTTCATATGCTTCCCTAATCCATGGCAAGCACCCTGTGAGTGGTAAATATTCCTTGTTTTTGCTTCCCTATTTCCATATTGATTCATGTTCATTTAAATTATTTTATTTATTTCATTTTTATTTATTTGAATTACAGGGGCTACCAGTGATTGGTAACCCCTGTAAAACCAACTGGGCGTAAAGGCTGCCACTTCAGCAATCATCCTCATCTCTAGTGTTAACTAAAGTAAATATAAGAAAAACATAAAAAAAATTTACTTATTATTTCTCCCACGGCCCCCTCAGCCACCAACGCCCCTTCAGCAAACTTCATGAGTGTTGACTGATCATAATTTGAGTTCCTGGGTCTCATATTCTTTATCTTTTGTGCTACTTGTGCTTTCTCTTGATGTTCATTTAATGAATTTTCATTTTTTTCTTGTGGCGCTTCTGCTTCTTGACTGTGCTTCATTTTCATCTGCTTCCATTTGATCAGTTTCCTCTTAATTTGTGTTGATTTCCTTTGAAATTTTAGTTCCTTCAATTAATTTGATTTTCTTATTGTTTTCTTTGGCCCCTTGCCAGAACTCTCACAAATTGTAGGCTGCATCATTGATCTTCAGACTTGATAGAATTGTTCCCTGTAGATTAAGTAACACTTCTTTGTCCTTTTTATCTATAATATTTCCCAATTTATCCAGAGCATCTTCTTTTGACTGGATTAGTGGCTGGCATCTATTGCCCAGCTTTCCTGTTACTAGTTCCCTGATATTTTTTCTATTTCAACAACCTTTTGCAGATTTACTTCTAATTTATTTATCAAGTTGTAGATATTTGACATATTGATGATAGACATCAAAACACCTGTTTTTAAAGTACTACCATCAACACATGAATATTTTTCATTATCAATAATAAATTAAGGACCACAAATGTAAATGTTATATTGAAATATTACAAGTATACATAAATCTTGATATTTAGATATTAAATGCATAACTCAATGCATTATGTATGATAAAATTCATTGTAAACAAGGCTTTTTTCATTGTAATTTATATAAATTGACTGTGTTTATATTAGGGTGCCATTGATGCGTAGTACAAATATTAATACATAGTGTATTTTACAGATTGTATATTTTCCTATTGATAATAATTCTGTAAACTTTCTAGTTGGATTTTGTGAGTAATAATAATATAATGTATCAATAAATTACTGTTTATGACCATTAATTGGCTGATTTTCTTTGCTTTGACAATTGTTCATTTTTTGATATTTAAGCACTGGTGTCCAATTGGTTGGTTTCACGTCCAATTGCACAGGAAATAGGAAACGTGGTTGCCACCCCAACCACATTTGGTCTTGGGGTGGTGACCACATTTCCTATTGCCTGTGCAATTGGATACTAGTGTGTAAATACCAGAAAATGCACAATTGCCACAGCAAAGAAAATCAGCCAATTAATGATAATAAATAGTAACTTATTAACACATTACATTATTCTTATCTTGCAAAATCCAACTAAAAAGTTTATAGAATTATTACCAATAGGTAAATATACAGGCTGTAAAATACACTATGTATCAATATTTGTACTAAGCGTTAATGGCACCCTAATATAAACACAGTCAATTTATATAAATTACAATGAAAAAGGCCTTGTTTACAATGAATTTTATCATACAGAGTGTATTGAGTTATGCATTTAATATCTAAATACTGTAAATTCAGAACCTAAAGGTAAAAATGCAGGATTGTCAAATTTTTTTTGTGTGAACTCACCAACTTAATGGAATAATTTTCATCCCAGAAAAACTTACTTTTTTATATAAAATAATGAAAAGTATTCTAGTAAGTTGGTGAGTTCATGCAAAAACAATTTGGTAATCCCACATTTTTACCTTTAGGTTCTGAATCTACAACATCAAGATTTAACGCATACCTGCAATATTCTAATATAACATTTACACTTGTGGTGCTTAATTTATTATTGACAATGAAAAATAATTATGAAATAATTATATGTTATTCATAAAATGTACAACATTTTATTGATTATAGGGAATGACAATATTGTAAAAAGAATATTTTATTAATTATGAATTGGAAGAAATAATATCAACTTTAATAAGTTGTCACAAAGAAAAGATTTATTTACTAATCAAAGGACAGGAAGGGGAGGGAATGGGCAGAATGAACATCACCTTCATCTGCACCTGTGAAAGGGACAACATCAGAGATAGTGGGGGGGATTGGTAGTGGCTTGTGAGTCAGGGTTGGAAGGCAGGTGGCTTGATGGGGGGTTGGGGAGGCATGGTTTGTTGACTGTGAAGGGGCAGCAAGAGCAGTTTGCTTCAATTGCTTGAATTCTTCTTCTGTCACATATACTGGCTTGACAAAAGGGATGTACTGGCGTGGGGAGAGACGGGGGTCCTTTCTGACTTATCACTATCACTTGCATAAAAGATGATTAAATCTGATAAGTCCTGAACAAATACGGAAGGGAAAGGCTTGTACCCCTTCTCACTTTAGGAGTAAAGTTCATTGTAGGTGGTAGGCTTTGAGCTCCTGAGAGCTGAACCAAAATGGTAAAGAAATACATCTTCAAGATGCATGTCAGTGTGGTTGGTGGGGTAGGACCAACATGTATGCCCTGCAGCCCTAATTTCTTTGGTTGCCCATTTCTGCTGCTTCATCTCTGCACTCAGTACAACTGTGTTCACAGCTTGTTGGGTAGCCCACTTCTCCAAAATGCTCTTGAGCTCTGTCTGGTAGGCATACCCATCTGCAGTGTTTGATACTACCAAGTAATGATTGACACCCAATGGGAAAACTGCCAACAAACCCCTAACAAATTGATAAAAAATTGATAAAAAATTGATCTGCGCTTGTAAACGTCAGATTGGATATGCTTTTCTCCATAATCTTGGATACTTGCAGAAATCTTAGCATACAACAATAAGATGACGTCATTTTGCGTCCTCATTGCCCTCCCTTTTATAAAATTAATTATGGTTGAGTTGTAGGGTCTGGTATCCACCAAACTGGGACTAATGAGAACCTGATTGGACAAGATTCCAGCTCCAACCACAACTCTGTGCATCCACAAATTGACTGTTCTTTTATTTGTGAAAATGTCATGGAGTCCCAGTTGGAGAAAAAACTGGTCCAGGGGTATCTGTGGGTCACACTCCATGATAGTCATCATGAGAAGTTGGGTGTTTTCACCTTCAGTTGAAGTACGGGCACCAGTTGGGGTCTTCTTGAGAGAGGGGCCGCAATTGGCGTGGGCTTGCAGGGCTGCAGGTATAGTGGACTTTGCAAAACCCAGTGCAGCCGCAATTTCCCCAAGGGACATAAGCATCCCTTGCTTTGCAACCATTTCAAGAACAATCTCTGGGGTAATTAGCTTTCTTCTGCGTCTTGCAGGCTGATTGGCTGGAGATGGGATGTGTCTGTCTTGGGAACCAGACAGTGCCATCTGATTGGCTGTTTCCGGATTCTGGGTTCCCTGGGTGACCATTTAGCTCACTTGGCCAATCCTGGATGCTAGTGTTGATACACAATCTGGGTTAGCAGCTGCCTGTGTGTGATGGGCAAACAGTGTCATGCTGGAAGTTGCAGGAGAAAGAACACACTCCTGGGTGGTGCTTGCGGAGGGGCCTGCAAGTTGGGAGTGACCATAGACAGAGGCTTCACTGTAAAGAGACTCAGCGTAGCCCTGCATAATTTTATCAAGGCCAGGGAACAACTTGTTTATTTGGTTGTTATTAAAAGAAGACATAATAAATTTTTATTAAAAAATTATAATCAAAAAGAGGAGTGTATATTTTAGTCAATTTTATTGTTAAATATGTTAATTTTGTGAATAGTAGGATCTAAATTTTAGCTGCACTAAAATGTAATAAGGTGATTTTTGAGAATGCCTGTGCATCCTAAAGGAATCAGCACAAATTCACTCTAGATCCTTTGACATCTTTTTTGAGACACCCATAAATTATATTTATTTCAAATTCCTTGCAATTATGATTTGAAACTTGGTTCTTGGATTTGACAATCCCACAATTTCAGATTTGTTAATTTTTACATGATGTCTATGATTTGTTTGACATAAAGAAGATCTCAAATTGTACATTAGAATACTGCATTTCTGATTCATGTATCCTGCATTTTTTGCTGTGTTTTGTCTTTTGTTAGTTGAGTTATCTGCTCAAGAGATTCCAAATTTACTGATTTAAATAAACCAAAAAAGTCAAATTAAATGGTTGATTTTATTAAATATTTTATTTTTCACTCAGCTGAGTGGCTGCAAAAGTGATTTGAAATTTTGATCAAGGATTTGACAATTCCGCATTTTATGTTTAGGTTCTGAATTTACAGTATTAATGTGGGGGAGAAGGCCACAACAGCCCCATGTCTGCTCCAGAAAGACTTAAGTCCTATCTGTTTTACATACAGGTAGCTCTTGGGGTCATGGTCTATTAAAGGGGGATAGTGTTATTGTTTAGCTGGCATTTGGTAACAATTATTAGTTCCATATTAGTTTTCTTTAGGTGATGGATCTTCTGTGCTCTGGTGTCTCAGTTGCACAAGCTCCTAGAATTAATTGTACCTAGTCTTATTATTTCTGACTGCCCAGCTCACAGGTGTACTTTTTCTTGGTACAATATGTTAATTTGAAAACACCAGAGCAAAAGACGCCATCTTGAAATTTTTTCAAGATGGCGCCGTGATTTACATCAGCAAAACTAAAAAACATAATAAAATTTATTAAATAGTTATTTTTTACATATTTGTTTCTAATACAGCATCTCAAAAAACCACATCACAGAAACTCTATCTCAAATCAAAATAAAAAGAGTTTTATCCAAATAAGATTTTTTATTATAAAAACACTTAATAAATATCCTAAAATACGCAATCACAAAAAACTGCAACACAAAAACGCTATCTCAAATCAAAATAAAAAGTCTGTTATCAAAATAAGGTTACCAGAACTTCACAAATTCAACTGCAAAACTAGCCAGCTTTAAGCGCTGCCGCGCCGCCTTGCAAATATCTTTTATGCCGCAGTGGCGTCTTACTATTAAATTTAGTGCCGCGGCAGCGCAAAATTTCAATCCCCAACATAAAAACTCCACTAATCAACAATATTTCCATAAGCACTAAATTTAGAAGATAATTACAACAATTAAAAACTTAATATAATAAAAAATAAAAAATAATAAAAACAATAAAAAAGAGGATAGGCAAAGCAAATTTATTGCAATAAAAGGCAGGCTGTGTGGGATTAGTCCCTTGTGTTGCAGGCGCCTCCATGCTGCTGAGCAGAAGATATGGCAGGAGGAGAGGACTGGCGGTTGGCGGGGCAGGGATGCTTGGCGGTACGCTGGATGGTAATCACTGGGTGCTCATGGGTGGGTATCATGTAGTGGTTGTTGTCCAGGCGCTGGCGCATGTGAGCCAGGATCACCAGCATTTGGGCCCAGGCCAACTGGGTGTTGCACGACATAGAAGACCAGTTGCACAGGGGAAGGCAGATCTGACTGACTGGCACCAAACGGCCCCAGCCACTATAAGCAGAGAATGCAGCACCTATAGTGAAGCAGTCCATCAACGCATCTTCCATGTAGGAATATGATAGCGGTAGGGGGGCGCGGAGTTGATAAGCCAGGGACCGGTAATGCTCCAGGCAACAACCAGCGTACCCAGGCTGGCAACTTTTGGGGGATACAACATAAAGTGGCAAGTTGTGGTACCCAAAGGAAGGTAGAGGGAAGCATTGCCAGTGGTAATGGCTTGAAGAAACGCCTTGAATGTGGCAGAGAAGCAATAGTTAGTGTTGGCTTGGATGGGCAAGTCCAAGGTCTGATGGAAGCTGGGATCTGCTGCAAGCTCAAGAGCCCAAACCCAAGCCACCTTGTCAATATACTCATTGTGGACAGCAATGGTATGTGCATGTTGCGCGGAAATCTCACTGGGGGGCAGGGTAGCTGACTGCAGCCCTGGACGCACCTCAGCGGCCAAACAGGAGACATCATACCAGCTGTGGCATAACTCCCCTGCCCAAATTGGGATCATTGCATCATTGTTGGAATGTAGTGCCTGTACAAAGCTGTACATTGTCTCCTTGTGGTGGCAGATCCCAAACTTGCTAAGGAGGTTGGGGTAGTCCACCACCACAAGGTGGGAGTTGTGGCAGGCGCAGAGCATTGAAGATGGGGTAGGGGGAGGCGCGCCAGTGGAAGGAAGGTGTTGAGGAAATGGGTGCTGAGCACCAGAAGGATTGCTGCTGGGGGGCGCACTGCTGACAGGAAGAGGCTCCTCAAATATGGAGTCCTTATCAGGGAAATCCCTGGCACTAGAGTTTGGCACAGTACTACGCTCAGAGACTGCCACGGTGGTTGCGCAGTCCTGTTTGCAAAACTGTGAGTCACTGGCCCAAAGTCAATTCAAGAAAGCAATACAAACTGAGCGCGGCATTTTTCAAAAAGTGCACCACTCTGCTTTGTCCATTGAAGCCAT
>QTSX02000305.1:0-74617 GCA_014839935.2 Entomophthora muscae | reverse complement strand
GACATGAATCCCTGTGGGGGGCAGCAGTATTTGTTGTAAAAAAAGGGAAGGATCACTCCATCTAGTAACAGACTACAGAGCCCACAATGCAAGCACAGTAAAGAATAAATATCCCCTTCCACTTATAGAGGATCTATTTGCAAGGCTCTCTGAAGCCAAATTTTTCTCTAAAATTGACTTCACCTCAGGTTACAACCAAGTAGAAGTAAAATAAAGGGACATACCCAAAACTGCTTTTTGACCACAGTTTGGATCCTTTGAATGTAGATCAATGTTCTTTGTTAGTTCTTAAGAGTCCTCTGTGTTTACAACCTGTAAAAAGATGTTATCTCTCAGTATGAGGTCATCCAGTTACTTTATGAAGTTGAAGTTGGCACCATTAAGGTTTATTGTAAGAAGTTGGTGTAAATCCACTGCCACCTTTGGCCTTGAATTGAACTGTTTTTGCCCGCTGCACCAAAAAAGAGCCAAAAATTGCAGCCCAGCCACTCAACTCTCTAGGCAATTTAGCTCATACTGTCAACAAGAGATTTGTCCTGGCCTACCCTGCAGACCTCCTGGCACTGGTTGTTCCCTCCTGGGAAGAAACACTAATTGATTTGGACTATTTACTGGCCTGGTGTTGTCCTCTCTTAAAAACAATCAGAAACACCCAATCAAAAAACGCCACATCAATAACCATAAAGTCAATTAAATCCGAAATGGATGGGATGCCTTCCAACCAATCAGGTAAAGCCACAGAAATTACCTTGAAACCCTCCAGCACCCCTGGCTCTGGCCTGCAAAATTTATCCCCCACCCAATCAGATTCAAGCCCAGTAGTCATGTGATCCTTTCCCTTGCAGCACACTCCCTTTTACACAGCAAGGGGACTTTCAGTCCCATGCTTGTCTATTTTCAAATTTATTAAAGTTTGGAATTTTGTTGCACTTTATTTTAAATATATTGGTTGACTGGAACTCTGTTTCTAGTCCCTATTATCTAAAAATTAAAGTGTTAGTGGCTTTCTCAAAGCTTACCTTATACTCCCCCGTTTCAAACCTGGGAACTCTCCTGGATTCTTCAGAAGAGGCCTCAGTGTATAGTTGCCACCTCCTTTTGCTTTTGAAAACAGCTTTTGAACTCAAAATTCTATTTAAATTTTAATATAATTCCTATTGTTGTTTTGAATTTTCTTTAAATTCACTGTTTCCAAACCTGTTTTTGCCTTTTTGTGAAATCCAAGGCCCCTGAGACTACGCCCAAGCTCTCCAAACCCGCTCTGTTGTTTCCTTTGCCCTTCTGCTTTTGGCTGCCCTTGTGATCTATTTTTTATTGCTTGCCAGTGTAAAAACTTTATCAATCTTCTCCAAATTTGGGAGATCACTACCATGATACTCCCAGTTCTAAAATTTCTTGAATTTTCCTTGTCCTTGTTTCTGTTACTTCTGTGGTCAACCTTGCCAGACTTATGGTCAAAAATCACTTCTTCTGCTTGGCTTGTGGGTGATAACCCTTCTAGCCTTCTGAATTTCCCTAATGGTCTCCTTCTCTCTGGAGAGGCTATGGTGAAAAGTTTGACGTGTGATGACCTGGATTTAGATACTGTTGGTTATATATTGTCCTCCTCTGAGGGAGAGAAAATATCAATGCCTCCCCTCCCCAGCTGGGAAGAGAGTGATTGGGTCCCCCTTGAGGTTCTTGAGGTGCCCCTCCCACTCCCTCTTGTTCCCTGTGGTTGATCACTGGTCTTGTGTTAATGGGATTGAACTTCTAATTTCCTCAAATGTCCCCAGTGTCCTCCCTCTGGTCCCCCCTTAGAGCGGTCATCCCAGTTCTCCACTGGTTTGCATCCTGGTGGTTTTTTTCTCCGGGATGGGAATCAAACTTAGTAAGTTTAGCCCCCCTTTCTCACATAATAGACAAGCCCATTTCTTCTGCCTTTGAAGCCTTCTGCTACTGGGTGTGGAACCTACTTCTTGCCCTCATCCGTGCTAGCTTGGGATCACTCCTTGCTGGATTCCTCTCAGTTTGGGCCGCGTGGTCACTTCTGTCTTCCTTCAAGTTGTGTCTCATCAAGAAGTCTGCTTCCCCATCCACAGCTTCTTTGATTGCATTAGCAGTTAATATCACCCTGGTGTCTTCCTGCACCCCTCCTTCTGTGGCCATCTGTGAAAAGGTCTTAGATGCCCATGAGGAGCTGCAGCTTTGCCTTTCTGCGGACTCTGCTTCTGCAGACACTCCCATCTCCAACGCCCAGAGATCAGTGGCTCTCTTAGATGCCCTTGATGGGTACGCCTGCCTTTGGGTGCGGAATCTCCTCTGCCAAAGCCAAGAGCTTGGGTATACTTCCTCCCTCCTCACACTGGTTTCTTTGGCGGTGGCTGCTCTGGGCTCCAAGGCCTCTGTTATATTTGAGACTGTTTGCTTCAAAGGCCTTGCCCCTGACCTTGCCTCCCACGTCAAGTGCTTTGCAGTGAAGGCTGCCTTTCTAGACCTCCCAACCAAGATGGTGGTGGCCATGTTCCGCAACTCCTTTGACACTGCTTCAGCCAACAAGAGTGTGTGGGACCTGGCTCCTACCTCCCTCAAAAAGGCCTTTGTGTTGGCCTGCAAGTTTGGAGCTAAGCCTGCCTACCAGCCCAAGTCTGGTGTGCTGGCCCATCTTCCAGTCTCTAAGCCCACCCAGGGCAAGCCCCCTGCAGTCAAGCCTCCTAAGACGCCTGCCATCAATGTGATGTGCCGCGCCCGCCAGGCTCCCAACTGGCCCACTTCCACAGGTTCCCTCCCTGTCTTTGTGTCAGGGATCATTTCCCTGACTACTTGAATCTTATGGAAACACCTTACAAAAACATTGGTACAAATCAGCACCAGAACCAATTTTTAAAGGACATCAATTCCACCCCACAACACAACAGACTTCACAAGTATGAATTTAGTGTTAAAACCTCTGGAAACTGGATTCAAACCCTGGACGCTGCTAAAGAATGTATCATTAGTACCAGATTACCACAAACAATTGAATTACCTTTTTATTATAGTTCAATTTAATTTGTTTTTGCTTTTGAAAAGCTTCTCAAACGCGAAAAGGTTATTAATCAGCTGGTAAACGTCATGTTCTGCTCTACAGATGATTGGCTGTGTACTGTTTCCCAGTTGATTGCGGACCCGCTCTGCCTAGCCTTAGGCATGGCTCCAAACTTCTTGATATTGGATCTTCTTAACTTATACCGCTTAATTAGCTTTTCAATGCTAAACTCTTCCTTGATCCTCTGCTTAAATCAAATCAATTTGATAACCATTAAGCAAATATTTAAGTTGTATTCAGACAGATAACTTGAGTGATTGATTTAAGGTAAATCATATTCATTTCCCAAACTCCTCTCAACAGTTCAGCCTTTATTTTTAATCTATATAAGTTCCAAACTTTCCTTTATCCCAAATTTTCCAACAATAAAGACAATCCTATTTTCTGATACTTCTACCTTTTCTGACACAACTCCATTTCTGAAGCCATGAAAGGAATCCTTTTCCTATCCTGGTTTCTAGGTTACTTCTTGCCAGTGGTTTTGGACTTGGAAAATCCAACTCCTTTAACTGACTGGTACAACTCCTCTCCTGATGATGCCCACCAAAAGGAATCCCTTGCCAATGGATGGTTCAAATACCCCTCTGGACATTGGGGACGTAAGTTCAACTATGGTTGCTCATTTACTTCCCCTCCTGTTGAACCAACCCTCGTTAGACCTTACGCTTCCTTTTACCTCTTAGTGTATTTGATGGGCTACTATCCACTAGGGCGATTCAGTTCTATGTTTGGAAGGTTTGCCTATCTAGGACAGCTTGGGCATCTTGCAATGGTCACAGTTTCTATCAGTTTGGTCATAGCAGGATTGAATGTAGGGGCCTTGGCCCATCAGCTGGGAAGTTTATTCCCTGCAAAGTGGGTCCCTGACACTTTGCAGCTTCAGCTGCCATTCCTGAGGTTTCTTCCTGCGACCCTGCCGCCTCCATTCTGACCCTGTAGAATAAAGAAGATTCTTTCTATTTCCTTTTTACTGCAACCTTTTATACCAAATACTGCCAGGCTAAGGCTACAGTTTTGGTAGATACAGGTGCTGCAGGCAACTTTATGGACCTGGCACTGGCTCAGTCCTTGGGTTTGTCCCTGCTCCCTCCCCAGAGCCTGATTGCTGCTAGCCAGGTACCGGTTCTCAGTTACCCCCTCACTAACCCACTTAGTTACTGTACAGGCTCCCACGTGTTTGTGAGTAAATTCTCCGCTGTGGAGGACCTCCTGTATCCTGTAATTGTGGGCATGGGGTGGTGGTGCCACTTGGTTCAGATTGACTGTCTTACCAACAAGATTCACTTCTTGTTGGACAGGTGCCCTGGGTCATTCCCCCTCCTTTCCTTGGGGTGGGAACCACCTGAGTCATGCTTATCTCTTGCGGCAATTCCAGTCTCCCCTCCCAAGCCTTTTGCCCTGCCGGCCATCCTGGCTCCTTTCAAGGACGCCTTTGACGCTACCCTTTCCTGCGTTCTCCCTCTGCACTCTTCCCACAATTTGACCTTTAAGACAACGGTTGACCTTGTGAAGATTGACGCCCCAATGTACCCCCTCAGTGAACTGGAGGACAAAGCTTTGGGCGCGTGGTTGGATGATATGCTGGCTAAAGGATGGATAGTCAAGAAGGCTTCCTTGGTGAGCTCTCCAGTGGTTTTTGCTAAGAAATTGGATGTGTCCCTTTGACCGTGCATTGATTATACCCTCCTCAACAACGTCATTATTCCAGACTGTTACCCCCTTCTCTTGGAAGCCTCAATTGCCCAGACCATTTCCAAGTCTTGTGTCTTTTCAAAACTGGACCTTGTTAACACATTTAACCAGGTTCACGTGGCAGAGGGGGACAAGTGGCTTACAGCCATCAAAACTCAGTGTGGGTGCTTTCAATTCAAGGTCATGCCTTTTGGCTTGAAGAATGCTCCTGCAATCTTTCAGTGTGTCATTGAGGATGCCTTGGGGGGACCTTTGCTTTTCCTGGCCTGTGGCGTACATTGATGACATCCTAATACACTCCCCCACTCCCAAGCAGCACGCAAAAGACTTGGAGGCTGTGGTGGCAGCTATACATAAAGCCAGGTGTTTATTAAACCCAGCAAGTGTGAGTTCTTCAAGTCAGAGGTTACTTTCTTGGAAAACTTGGTCCTAAAAGATGGGCATGTGGTCTCCCTGGACAAAGCTAAGGCTCTCTGCAAGTGGGCTACCCCACGGAATCAGAAGGAGCTATATTGCTTCCTTGGTACAGTGATCTTCCTTAAAACTTTTCCCCTGCCATCTCTGAGCTTGCTACCCTTCTTCACCCCCTGGCTGGTAAGAATGCCTCATTTTTGTGGACTCCAGCATGCCAGGAGGCCTTCAAAGCCACCAAAAGGGTCTTTGTCTCCATCCTGGTGCTGTGCTACTCCAACACAAGCATACAGTTCATTGTGGCCTGTGACGCCTCTAACGTGGCTGCTGGGGCAGTTCTTCTCCAAGAGCACAATGGTCAGGAGCTCCTGGTTGCCTACTTCTCCAGGAAGTTTATCCCCAACAAGTGTTCCTGGGCAGTGTTTGACAAGGAGCTACAGGCTTTAGTGGACGCCATCACTCATTGGAGACACCACTTGCAGGGAGCCCAACATGGTTTTGTGGTTTGTACAGACCATAAAGCCCTTTGTTACTTCTGCAAGCCCCATAAGATACTCCCTTGCCAAGCACACGTCATGCAGACACTCTTGGGTTACAAGTTCAAGTATGAGTTTGTGAAGGGGGCACTCAACATCCTCCCTGATCTGCTTAGTTGCAACCCTGCAATGTACTTGGTGAGGGGCGTTGAGGACCCTCAGGTCACTGTCATCCTGAGTCCTTGATCCTTCTGGCGTCCAGTCTCCCTCCCCCTCAAACCCGGCAACTGCCAGAATTAACTTATTCCGCAAGTCAGCTTACTGAATGTCAACAATTTGTTGATATTCAGTAAGTTGACATTATTTTAGTATTTATCCGCCAGAATTGGGCATTTCCAAAACTAAGCTAATTTTTTATAGTGAATTATTAAGTCAGAATTGCAAAATTAAAAAGTAACAGACATAATGTCAACACCATTTAAACAAAGGCTTAATTTTAAGCCAAAAAACTAATATAATTTACTATGAAAATGTAAGTTTCTTTATACTTTTACATTAAGGTTGACTACAGTAAGTAATATCTGGATGTTGACCCCAAATAATAATCCATAAATTTCTTAATAAAATACACAATATTCTAAAAATAACTACTTTTTATATTTTATACTACTGTTTTTATTAAATATATATTAATATAAGCATTGAACAAAGACATATGCCAATTTTCAGAGCATTATTTGTTTTATTTAGATATTTACTGTTATTTTAAACTCACTGGATAAACTATAGCTTATTTCCGGAAGTCCACTTAAGCCAACACACATATATTAAAACTAGAATTTATATATGTAATTATAATGTCAACTTTGTGTCAAATTGATGTGTTGCCTAAATTTCAACAAAGGGGTTTGGCTAAGCAAACAAAGTGACATAATTTAAGCAAGACTTAATAGGAGAGTTGCTATAAAAGAACACTGACTGCCTGAATGTCAACAACTTCACTTATTTATTAGTAAAACACTGCTGCTTAACAAAAAGCACACATACAATGGTATGGTAATTCAGGCCAAAGTACCCAGGAATGTACTTCAGACTTCCTTCTACAATCCCTATTATTTAGTTTTCATAAGTTACATATGCAACTCTTTGATTTTTAAATTTAAAAATAATCAATTTTGGTCTTAAAAAACCAACTCTGGAAAATATTAACCAAGCTTTATAAGTGATTTACATAGTGTTTTTCCACTTTAATGCTGACTTTCAGTATGTCAACCTCAAAATTAAAGCGTTTTTTATGCTGATAAACTAAATTAAATATTTTTGACTACTATGACTACCAGAATGTCAACTTTTATTTTATCATGGGTTTTTTCCTATTCTTTACTAAAAAACTAGCTCTAAAATTACTTTTCATACTTCTATAAACTATTTACTTAATAATAAAAAATAAAAAAAGTGGTTATTATTTAATTTTATTCATGTCTCACATGATTATTCTTACTTTATGAACTCTACTCAAATTATTGTAGGACAAATCTTCCAAGAAGCCACAAAATGACCCCAAGTCAACCAAGAAAGTACCCAAAGCCTCTGGAAAGGCCCAAAGTCCCTACCCCAACAAAAAACCAGCCAAAGAGCCCTCAAAAAAACAGAAGACAAAGGAGAAGACCCCAGACCCTGAAAGCAAAGAGCCCTCCCCTGCCCCCTCCTCTTCTCCATGCTGGTACTAATCAGAAGGAGATGAGGTTCCACTAAACAAGCAAGGAAGAAAGAAGATACCCAAGATTCCAGAACCCCAGTCAAGCCCAGATGAATCAAGCTCAAAGGAATCAAGCCCCAAGGAATCAAGCTCATCCCAGTCCAGAAAGTGCAAGAATCCAACTCCAGATAGTTCCCCTCCACTGCCCAACAAATCTTCACCTCCATCCTCCTCATCAAGTATCAATAAAGAAGATCCTGATGATTACCTGTCTGACTATCATCAAGCACCAATTGGCCCATGGGATCCCCTAAAGGTTCACAATATATGTAACATCAAAGGAGAGTTTAAGCTCTCAAAGAAGTTCCCTTGTTTTTCCCTCTAATGTCTGTCAAAGGAGGTACAAGTTTAGTCTGTGATAGCTATGTTTTCAATTGCAACAATCAGAAGAGAGCAGGAAGAAGCAAGCATTATTTATGTGAAGATAGAAGCTGTGCTACCAGAATCAATACAGAAGGATGGGATAAAGTCACTAGTGAAAAAGGAGAGCACACATGCAATGCTCCAATAAATCTTATTGAAAAGCTTCTAAAGTGGTACCTCTACCAAATGGTCCCAGTCTCCAAAGGTGTTAAGGCTTCTGATTTGGTAGTTAAGGCCACCACACACCTAAGTAATGAGAACCTGAAGCTCATCCCTGACTGCAACCAGTTAGTGAAGTACATATGTGACAAACGCCGTGACCTAGTCCCCCATGAGAAATCAGCCATGGTTCAAGGAGAGTTAGTCTTGACAGAGGAGTTAAAGATGTTCAATAGTGATGAGGTATTCCTTTTACATGATGATGGGCCTACAGCAGAGGCAAGAATTATATGCTATGCTACACAACAGAACCTGGAGCAGTTGAGGGATTCAGAGACCTGGTTATGTGATGGTACCTTTGCAGTATGCCCCCGCCTTTTTTACCAACTATGGGTTGTACATTCCCTTATTGAAGGCAAGGTGCTCCCATTTGCCTACTTTCTGCTTCCTGGGGCAATAGAAGAGATCTACACAAGGGCCTTTAAAATCCTTCAGGAGGGCATCAAAGCCCTACCAAGTAATAGAAAGAGTCCCCCTGGCCATAACACTGGAGCCAATCCAGATGATGATGAAAAGGATGAAGCCACCCTTGATGCAGAAAAAGAAGCTCAAGATAAAGCACTTGGCCCCTCAACTATAATCATGGACTATGAAACTGCCCAGTATAAAAATTTTGTAAATACCTTTGATGGAGAGGTACAGGGTTTTTTTCCATTATTGACAGGCTTTCAACAGGCAACTAAAGGGTCTACCTGAGATCAGCAAGCTCTACTGTCTAGATACATCAGGAAAGTGCAAGTTCTTAATTCAGCAGTTTGTGGCACTAGCCTTTGTAAAGCCAGAGCATGCTGGACAAGCCTTTGAGCTCCTATGCCAGGATCCATATGCCAAGAAACATGATGGTGCCTTCTACCCTTTCATTGAATATTATGAACCATAGTGGATTGGATGTAAGGTCACTAAGCGCCGGAGCAAGCCCAGAGCCAAAGCCAACTGGAACTGCTACCAGGCAGCTCTTAAGGATTAGATGAAAACTACTTCATCTTTGGAGGGCTGGCATATGCATATCAAGTCCTCCTTTGGAATCAAGCCCAGATATAACACCTTCTAAGAGCACCTCAAAGTCCAACAGGGGAAGACTGCTGCATCCATCAGAGATATTGAGAACCTTCCATCCAAGAAGAAGAGAACTTCCAAAGAGAAACAGTATCAAGAGAAGATTAAGGACGTTGTCAAGGCCAAATATAAGCTTTCAGAGATTGGAGAATAAATCAAGATATTGCCACAGTTCTTAATGGCAACCAGGTTATTACAGTCTAGCTTTTCATTAAATTTATTGAGTATTGCCTAATTTTTTATATAGTTCTTATATATTAAGTATAATATTTTTAAATAAATAGTTATTCTAAATAAATCATTAATCTTTTATGATACTATTTTTATAAAATCATTGATTTTCTATTGATGGTTTGATGCTTTATACTGTATTACATGGCCTATATTGGTATTTTACTAGTAAATTATATGTTTTTTGTAGTTTTCAATATAGAAAAAACTTTACATTACTGTTTCTGATTGCTATATTTTGCTATAATACGTGAAATTTTATGTAATACCTTTTTGTATATTGAATTTTTTTGTTTTTATAAGTGGGAAAAAATTTATTATAGTAAAGATTGCTAATTTCATAGTAAAATAAAATAAAATAAAAGTGTATTTTTATGAAATTTTTTAATATTCATGTATAATTTTTTATAGACTTTTTAAAATCTATGTTGTCACATTACCCTAAAATGTATCTTGAAGCTTAATTTTATAAAGTAAAATGTTCAGGAAACAGGTTTCTGCTTATTAAAAAAGTGTCAACATTTAGTAGTCTGCATGAGTTAAAACTTAATTCTGACTTTTCAATGCTGTCAACATTAAAGTATTTTTAATTCTGATTATTGACATATAGTAAGTCAACTTGCAGAATGAGTTAATTCTGGCAGTTGCCCTCAACCCCCACCCACAGCTCCAGTTGTTACTCCCCAGCTCCTGGCCATTGGGCCTGCCCCCTCATCAGAGGCAGCTCCACCACTTGCTCTCCCCAACACGCTCTTGTATGACGTTCTGGTGGCTAGCACTCCTTGCCAGATGGTCAAGCCATCTGTGCAAAGCTGTCTCCTGTCTCTGCGTCTAATAATCCCTATACCCTTAAGGATAGGATAATTTATCAAAACTACAAAGTATGGGTTCCAATGGACTTGCGGCTGTGTGTCATGACAGAACATCATGATCCCCCCTGTTTGGACATCCCAGCACAAAGAAGCCCCTTGAACTCATCAGGCGCACTTACAGCTGGGTTGGGATAACCAAAGCAGTGGGCCCCTGGATTAAGAAGTGTGCTACTTGCGCCTGCTCTAAACCAGACCGTTGAGGGAACAATGGCCTCCTCCACCCTCTCCAGCAGTCTCAGGGCCCATGGTTGTCCATCTCAGTTGACTTTGTGGTGGCTCTTGCCTTGTTGGGAGGGGTTGACTCCATCATGGTGGTAGTTGGCCAATTCACCAAATACTTGGTCTTCATCCTGTGCCTAACCACACTGGACTCAGTGGGGATGGCAAACCTGTTTGTGAAACACATCTTCACTAACTTTGACCTACCACAGGAGATCATCAGTGACCGGGGTCCCCAGTTTACATCCATGTTCTGGGAGTTGCTGCTGGGGATCCTAAATATTAAGCCATGCAGGTCCACCTCTTTCCACCCCCAGTTGGATGGGCAAACTGAGAGGGTCAACCAGACTATGGAGCAACACCTATGTTGTTACACTAATGCTTCTATGAACTCCTGGTTCAACAATCTTCCTCTAGCCCAGTTTGCCTACAACAACACCATGCACGCCTCCACAGGAGTATCCTCTTTCCAGGCCACATTAGGCTTCTCACCTGCTTTCTCTATTGGCCCGTCCTTGCAATCCCACGTCCCAGCCGCAGCAGACATGGCTGCTCACCTAAAAGCCACCCATGCCAAAGTACAAAAAACATTGGCCAAATCCATAGAGTCTTACAAGAAGGCAGCAGACAAGAATTGCCGCCCAGCCCTGGACTAACCAGTAGGATCCTTGTCATGCTGGACTCCTCCAACATCCACATGAAAGTTCCCTTACAGAAATTTGCCCTGAAACGCTTAGGCCCGTTCAAAGTGTTGGAAAACAAAGGCAATGGAGCCTACATGCTGGAACTACCCCCTCATACCGCATCCACAACACCTTTAATGCTTGTCAACTCTCTCCATTTGAAGGACTCCTCCCAGACACCCCTGAGCCCATTGTGGTTGATGGCACCCCTGAATATGAGGTGGAGGAAGAGGTAGTGTCCTGCTGGATTAGGAAGTCCCTGCAGTATTGTGTCAAATGGAAAGGCTACCCCTCTTACAATAACAGCTGGATAAGCTCGTCCAATTGCAGCAATTGTTGGGACCTGATTCAGGAATTCCACAAGGATAATCCCTTGGCACTTGGTCCTCCTAAGTCTCTCTTGGCGCTAAAGATCCCCAAGGCGCATAAGAATTTTTCAGTAGCTACATTTCCCCAGGGAGGCATACAACCCCAGGAAAGAGGAAAGGATAATGTAAATCCACTGCCACCTTTGGCCTTGAGTTGAACTGTTTTTGCCCGCTGCACCAAAAAAGAGCCAAAAATTGCAGCCCAGCCACTCAACTCTCTAGGAAATTTAGCTCATACTGTCAACAAGAGATTTGTCCTGGCCTACCCTGCAGACCTCCTGGCACTGGTTGTTCCCTCCTGGGAAGAAACACTAATTGATTTGGACTATTTACTGGCCTGGTGTTGTCCTCTCTTAAAAACAATCAGAAACACCCAATCAAAAAACGCCACATCAATAACCATAAAGTCAATTAAATCTGAAATGGATGGGATGCCTTCCAACCAATCAGGTAAAGCCACAGAAATTACCTTGAAACCCTCCAGCACCCCTGGCTCTGGCCTGCAAAATTTATCCCCCACCCAATCAGATTCAAGCCCAGTAGTCATGTGATCCTTTCCCTTGCAGCACACTCCCTTTTACACAGCAAGGGGACTTTCAGTCCCATGCTTGTCTATTTTCAAATTTATTAAAGTTTGGAATTTTGTTGCACTTTATTTTAAATATATTGGTTGACTGGAACTCTGTTTCTAGTCCCTATTATCTAAAAATTAAAGTGTTAGTGGCTTTCTCAAAGCTTACCTTATACTCCCCCGTTTCAAACCTGGGAACTCTCCTGGACTCTTCAGAAGAGGCCTCAGTGTATAGTTGCCACCTCCTTTTGCTTTTGAAAACAGCTTTTGAACTCAAAATTCTATTTAAATTTTAATATAATTCCTATTGTTGTTTTGAATTTTTTAAATTCACTGTTTCCAAACTTGTTTTTTGCCTTTTTGTGAAATCCAAGGCCCCCAAAACTACGCCCAAGCTCTCCAACACTGCTCTGTTGTTTCCTTTGCCCTTCTGCTTGTGGCTGCCCTTGTGATCTATTTTTTATTGCTTGCTAGTTTAAAAACTTTATCAATCTTCTCCAAATTTTGATGAGATTGTAACCATGATACTCCCAGTTCTAAATTTTTTTGCATTTTGCTTGGCCCCATTTCTATTACTTCTGTGGTCAACCTCGCCAGAATTATGGTCAAAAATCACTTCTGCTTGGCTTGTGGGTGACAACCCTTCTAGCCTTCTGATTTCCCTAGTGGTCTCCTCTCTCTGGATAGGCTGTGGTGAAAAGTTTGACGTATGATGACCTGTATTTAGATACTGTTGGTTATATATTGCCCTCCTCTGAGGGAGAGAAAATATTGATGCCTCCTCTCCCCAGCTGGGAAGAGAGTTATTTGGTCCCCCTTGAGGTGCCCCGTGGTTGATCATTGATCTTGTGTTGATGGGATTAAACTCCTAATTTCCTCAACTGTCCCCAGTGTCCTCCCTCTGGTCCCCCCTTAGAGCAGTCATCCTAGTCCTCCACTGGTTAGCATCCTGGTGGTTTGTTTCACCGGGATGGGAGCCAAACTTAGTTAGTATAGCCCCTCTTTCTCACAGTTGAGGTTTCCAGCATATGCTGGGGTTTACTCGTGCAAACAGTTCCATTCCTGTTACAGTGTTGTGGTTTAATTTTCCCATAGCTAGTCCTTTGCTGGACGTTTAAACCCTTGCAAGTCCAGCTTGAAGGGCTTGGTTTCTCCTTCCAGTGTACCAAATCTAAACAACAAGGTTGGATTCCAAACCCCTCTATTGGATAACCTTTACCCCTCCCTTCCTTTACCCAATCTTCTTCCCCATTTCATATTGGTTATGGGATTTTAATAGCCTTCCAATAAACCCTACCACAATAGCTCCATGAGAGCTACATTGGTTCCCTGAAGTGCATAGTAAACGGCACAGCAAATGTTAACAGCCTCCATCCTCTCATAAAAATACATCTCCTAAACTTAGCTTCAAATGTGCAAGGGTTAAAGAAACCTTGGAGGCAGTCCACAGGTGATGTTTGAGGGGACTCTGGAGCTAGACCTTCCTCAACCAACCCTGCTCACCACCGCCATCTTCCCCGCTTTGATCAACAGCCCTGCTTCTTATTGGCTGCCTCCACTAGGAGCCAGTTGTTGCCAGTATCTGTCCCCATGGTTCAGCGCCTAGACTGGTCCACCCCGCCCAACGCCTTCCTGGCAGGGTGAAGCCAGGCCCCCATCCCTCACATCCAGGAGTACCCTGGAGCTGTCTGCCATTCTTGGGTATCAGATATCTTTCCCAGCTGCAGGGATTATGTAGGTTTCCCCTGCACCCTTTTGACCTCCAAGCCTTGCGTCCAGAACCAGGCATGATCCTATAGGTCTCTGGGTGGAGATTGCATGGGTGAGCTAGAAGCTACAACCCGCCCTTATTAATATGGGCATGGGAGTAGTTGGCTTGGGGTTCATAGAGTACACCAGGCTGCATCCCAGGAGGTATGGTTCAACCCCCCTGTTCTTTGGGGAGGGCAGTGACCCTTATTGCTGGATCCCCCCAGCCCCTCCTCCCTGTCTACAAAGGGTTTGATATCCAGGATAGAGGGTCCCAATCCACAGCGTTCTGGGTCTGAACCTTGTTCCCTCCCGTGGTACTGGTTGAAGTGGAGGGATCAGTTCTGGCTGACCATTGCTTGGATGTGTTTATGGTCACCCTTGCTGTTTGAGTGCCTGCCAGTGCTGTTGGGACAGTCTGTGCTGCTGTTCCATATCTGTGTGTGTGGCAGCATGTTGTATATCCCAGGTTTACATGCTTCTCTACATGTTTGGCTCCTGCAACAGGGGCAGGCATGGATGTGTTTGCCTCCAGGTGTATGGTCTGGCAGCTGAAGCTTCCATTCCATCCAAGGGCAAGGCGCTTTTGTGTGCAGTATCAGCCTGGGCTGGTGGATGATCTTGCAACAGATACCCTCAACCCCTTGGGTGTATGATGCAGCTGTGGTCTTGTGGGGTAGATCCCTCAGTTAGATCACAATTCCTTGGAGCATTCCCACCACCTGGGATTCATTAGAGAGGTCTCCCCTGAAGATGTCTCAATTGTCTAATTGGTTATCAGGTCAGTTGCCCACCCAGGTGGCAAACCAATTGGCAGCAGCCCCAATGAGGTGTTTGTCAGCCCTTGCACCCACCTTTCCTGGAGGATATTTATTTGTGCAGAGTTTGGCTGATGTGTGTTGCGGCCAGTTGGTTATGTTCTCCCTTTTTTCCCTGAGAATCTTTTGGTTCCCAAGTAGTTGGTGTTGATGGGGTCAGTTTGGAGGGTGTTGTTCTGCACCAGTGAGGTGAACCTTCCTGGGAGGGCGGTTGTGTGGCTTAGGATGTGTGCCATACCACAGGACATGGTATAGTTGTTGTACACAGTGTATCCTGTGGGATATCTGTGTTGATTGTGAAGGTTATGAAAAGCTGTTGCCATTCCTCAGTGTTGAACGTGTGGTTGAGGCTGACCAGCACTGCTAAGTGGTTTTCTGGAAGTGGGGTGTGATTGTTGTCTGTTGAGATAGTGTAGTGAATTGTCTTATATGATGCTACCAGTGGCACAGTGATTCTGTGAGATAGAGAAAAGGGAATAGAATCCAGCTGCCCATTGTAGCAGGAACCACGATGGCTGATGAAGGATGGATGGTATAGGTTGGTTCAAAGTTGATATTTGGGATAGGTAGGCTCTAGAGCGGGAAATATCATCAAAAGTGTTGGCTAGATGGTAGAATGTTGTAAAAGGGTACACCGGCAATGTTTAAATAAGATGTAGTTTATTGAGGATCTGTCATGTTGAAATGGTGGTATATAGTATACTTTTTAAGGGGACATCATTTCCCTGGTATTTTTGTTACGCGGGTTATTCTTGATTTGATAGAGGACTAGATCTTTGGCTATTGGATGTGAATACCTTGGTCCTAAATACTTTGGGGTTTATGCTAAAACTTCTTTTATTTGGTAGACATGTTTGGACCCACTTCATTTTACAATGATTGGTTCGTCTAGGCATGAGCTTGATTAGGTTGAAAGATGATTGGGTTTTGTGGTATTTTCTTGAGGGAGTTGGAAATGTAGAAATCTGGAGCTTTGAGCGTGGGATTTCGAGTTATTTAGGTTTACGATGTCGTGAGATTCGATCTGATGTAAGTTGTGATTTAAACTAGAATTTATGGTGAGATATTTTTATTGGTTGATTGGCTGAAATAGTTAAATGTTATGGAAGTAATTGTGGATTAGTTTTGCGTTTTGGCGTTTAGGGACGGGTCTAGTTTTAAACCGTTTGGGTTAAGGGATGACGAAGCTGGGGTCCTAAACCTGACAAGCAGGAGTGGCATCAGAATCGGGGGATGCATGTGGGGCTGGAATCAAGCTACTTATAGGGGAAGTTGCTTGGCATTGGGAGTTAAGTTAATTTGGTAGATGAAAATAGAATGGTGTTAGTTTAAGTTAATAATGATGCTTATACTGCCAACTCAAGTCAACTATCGTTGCCACACGCTTTCTGCTGAGTGATACCATACTTTCCCTTCAATTGGATGGAACAACTCTAGATCTTCTCCTCCCTAACTGCATACATTGGTATATATAGCACGCCCTCAAACCCAGGATTTACACAAAATGCTGGCTCCTTTGATTACTAATCTCCCAGGCTTTCCTATTGAACGCCCCATCCTTACCCCCATCAGAGCCCTCTTTCCGGAGCTTGCCTTCCCTGAGGTGTCCTCGCCTACTAGCCCTCGCGCCATGTACCATAACTACTATCTCAACGAGAACTCCGTCGATGGTCCTCTTCTTCAGCGCCCGCGCCGTCGCTTCCACGAGATTGAGCGCATCTACACTTGCCGCCACGAGGGCTGCACCAAAGCCTATGGTGCTCTTAACCATCTCAACACCCACATCTTCCTAAAGGGCCATGGCTTTAAGCGAACTCCAAGAGAGTTTGCTGCGCTTAGAAGGGCCATGCGTGAACGAGAACTCCGTAACCGCTTCCGGTATGTCGACCCCCGCCCTGCCTTACATAGCATTCCCTCCATTTACAGTTGCTCCCAATAAAATATATAAACTTTACTTTATCACCGCTTTGTACAACTTTTGCCACTATCCATGCTTTTCTGACTTTTGCATCCATCAACCTCTGTTCAAATACCCTGTGACGTCACTTGATCCCTGAACCCATCAGCTCCTGGCTATGCACGATTATATAAATAACTTTTTATTAAGCCATCTAAATAACTCTGCTGCAAAGATTAATCCACACGGATTTAATCAAATTATCGAGCTAGCCAATAACACATGGAACCACATGGCCAAGCCATCCCATTTCCAACTTGGGCATCCGCCACCCAATCAAAAACTCCCTACCGCTGACTTGAATCAAAGTACCCCTGCACTAGTTTACATGGTTTAACTTTAACCATCCCTCCTCAATCCTTAAATGAAATTGCTTATTTGAATCCCAAACTCACTTGAAACACTTGCTTAACTACCCGAATAAGCTTTTGTATCAACCAACCTGCCCATCTCAACTGAAAGTTGCTTGTCACAAGTATACCATTTTACAAATTTCATTGTATTTAACTTATTGAACCAACAAGTTATTTACTTTCCCAACGCCCATTTAAATAACCATTTAAATCCATCATTAAGCTGCTGTCAAGCTGGCTCAATTGGTACCAAACCATTCCCAGAAGATCCTCCATCTTGATGAATACTTGAACCCCGTATGCTCAACCAACTTGAATCCTCACAACGAAGTTTCCACAAAAACAATCCTCCCAGTCGGATTGGAGGTGAGCCGCGGTCACCGTATACCCCTCAGCCCAACCATGTTGAGAAAGACAAGCTTATTAACCGTGTACCATCTAGAACCGCTGAGGCAGGGAGTATATCAATCATCAGTTTCAACTGAACCACTAATTGATCCCAAATCAACCACCCGCCATACAAGCATGCAGTAGCCACCCCGCAGAGACAAAAACCATCCTCCCCACCACGGCAACCGGGATTAGTCAGGGATCTATACCCCAAAATCAATCTCTATCTGATGCCACCCGCAAACCCCTGCAGCTGCACAGAAAACACATGGTTACCAATACGCACCCACTTCCCAAAAATGAACCGGCAGGAGTTTCCAAAAGCGTGAAACAAGATATAGATCCCAAGCGATATAGCAAGGCAACGAAAAAACAGGCTTCTTGGCCAGGCGCTACCCCTCACCTAAGTGTTGCAACTATACTTCTGGGAAGTATATATAAAGCTAAGGGGAATATTTAACTTATAAAAATGTATCTAGCTGATACAGAAGAAGAGTTTTCTATAAAGAAGCGATAAGCCACATAGCATCCATGCAGATCACACCAGTCACGGGGCCTTTGTTGATCCAGGATCCCTTGGAACATGAATGGTTGATCCTGGTGCAACATCTGGATCTCAAGTTAGGGCCACCTTTACTCAGCAATCAAGCCATCTCTCAAAGATATTATTTCCCAAGAGGGAGTCACCAAAGAAGTTGTGACCAAAGGACAGCCCCCTCTTTTAAGGGCCCAACATATCCCGTTTACAGGAACAGTCAGCATTTAAACTGTCTGCATGTCAACAGTCTGCATGTTGACTGTCAAAATTAATTTTATATCCAGGTCAGCACATTAGAAAAGTCTAGATAAAGTTTCCTGTCATGTAGCCTACTGGAAGTTAACCCTTTTTTAATAAGCAGAAACCTGTTTCCTGAATATTTTACTTGATAAAAATTAAGCTGCAAAATACTTTTTAGGGTAATATGATTATGTAGAATCCAAAAATAAAATAAAAATAATGCAAAGCTATCTAAAAATATGATAAAAATCCACTTCAAAAATAATTACTATGAAATTAATTGTTTACTATAAATTTTTTTATTTGTCATATAAATTTTTTATAAATTATGTTTCAAAAAAAGCTTGATAAAAATAAAATATATTAAATAAAGAAAATAAAGGTAAACACTTATTTTAAGAATAGTGGATATAATAGCAACCCAAAATTATATATACTTTAGTACTAAAACACCTATTGAAGCTAGATAACCCAGGCTCTAGCATAGAAATCTTTTATAAAAGTTATTAATTATTTCAAACATTTTAATTAAACTATCTTACTAAATAACATTATTGTTTTTTTAGATTGAAATTATATAATAAAATATCAGAAAGAGCCAAGAATGTTTATTATAAACTAACTTGGAGGTTTGTTGCAAGAGAGTACAGTGGCAATCTGGCTTATCTGCTCCCCAAGCTCAGTTAGCTTGTACTTATTCTTGGCAGCTGTCTTTATCTGCTCTTTATAAATGCTAGCCTTGCACTTTATTCTCCTCTTTGGAGCCCTTACTTCTATATCCCAAAGGGAGGAGACAGTCTTCCCCTGTTCAGCCTTAAAGTGCTCAAAAAAGGTGCTGTATCTTGGATTCACCCCAAAGGAGGACTTTAGATGTTTATGCCGGTTTTCAAGGCACAGTGATGTCTGCATTTCATCCTTTAGAACAGCCTGATAGAAATTCCAGCTTGCCTTTGCTGTTGGCTTGTGTGAGGGCCAACCCAGGTATAACGGGAACGGGGGTTGAACCCTTGCGCTCAGCCGCCAAGCAAAAGGGAGGGCGGCCACAAAAGCCTGCTGGGGTATTTGAACCCCCAACCACCCACCAGGGCAGGCAAGGGCCAATTCAAACTGCACTGGCCTATTTGAGCAGTTTGGATTGGCCCAAAGCCGGGTCCTGTCTTGGGACCAGCTTTAATGCTGGCCTGGGGGAGCTTGCGGCTTCCATCAGCATTGGGGGACCCAGCCCCAATACTACAATGGAGCTGGGAGCATCCAATGCCGCTCTCAATCAGATCTGCTGGGTTCTGCAGTAGGTCTGTTACCAAGCAGATCTGCTGCAAAATGCAATCAGTAGATCTGCAAAATACTGGTTCCTGCTGCTGCTCCTGCTTCCCCTGCCACTAATTGCACTGAGGTGCTAAAGAATAATCTTGCAGCAACTGAGGTTGCTGATAATGTAGCCAATAAACTGGCTGTGCAAAGCACCTCAGTTAAGCTGCATGATTCAGAATCACCTACAGGTTGTTATCAAATTAAAAATAATCACCAATCAACAAGCACTGATCCAAAACCTGAAGAACTAATTGGTACTGCCCCAACCAACCAAGTAAAATCTCAGAATAATGGAGCCAGTCAATTATCTGCCAGCTGCCAAAGGAATCCCCCTGCTCAGTCAACAAGCCACTCAGATCCCAATCCTCACTTCCCAAGCTGCTCCCCATTACTTCCCAGAAGCCAGTAACCAAGAGTTGGGACTTCAAGGGCTCACCAAAAGAAGGAAGTAATTTTTCCAAGGTGGACCAGATAAGTGGTATAAAAACCACTTCCCCAGACTTAAATCAAGTGCAGGCAACATCAAATAAAGTGAATGAATCTTTCAGTTTTGTTTGCTTTATTAGGATTTCAATTTATACACCATTTGAGCAGAAGTCAAACCAGAAGACTAGAGTACCACCCTAGACCTACACCCATGGACTATCATCCAGGTTCAGATCCTGGAATGGCTGGCATTCCCTATGATCCCCCTGCTCCTCCTATCCCACAGCCCTACAACCACAGTAGAGCTGGGATGGTCATCCTGACCATCCTCAGTCTGGCCAAAGTTGTTGTTCCCAACCTTGGTGCCTATTGCCCTTTAGCTGCTGGATTGCTTTATCTAACCCGTTCAGCACCATTCCTCTACTTGGCCCTCGTTACCTGTTATCTGTATGGATTAAGCTCCCCTTCAATGCCTTGGTACATGACAGCCTCTGGCCATGACAGCTTACCCCTGCGGCTGACCACCTTGCACCCCACCCATTGTGGCTCATAGTAGTCAAAGAAGGGTTGGAACTCAGCTTCATGGCTTGCAGCATAAGGGTCATTACAGAGAAGCTCAAATCCTTGGCTGACATGCTCAGGCTTAATAAGGGCAAAAGCAACAAACTTCTGGATCAGAAGCTTGCATTTACCAGTTTTACCTTGTTGTGTGCATGAGCTGAGAATGGTCTTGCCCTTAAGACGTTTATTGATGGCCTGCCAGTAATGAAAGAAATAGTCAGGAATTTCCCTTTGATGATTCCTGTCATTGATTCATTGGAAAGGCCAACCACAGAGGAGCACTTTGATTTAGGGTTATTAGGAAATATTGGGAACCCTAAATTAGTTAATAGTATAATTTTATTTTACCTTGTTTATATAGCCCAGTTGAAATTGATTATACAGTCAAACCAGGGACGGGGATCAAACCCAAGTCTTCCCTGGACTTAATTGGTTGACTATAAGATAATATTAGTGTTAATGTTACTTTGAACCAATTGTTACCTTCAACAGGAGATTGTAGCCAATTAACTGGCGCCAAATCAACTTTGAATTGTTGTCTAACCTTCCTAGGTGATGTTTACTCAGCAGTTGATGCTGTTTCTTGGGTTCCTGGCTCCAAAAACTCTGGTTCTGTTGTGTCTACTTCCCCAGTTCTCCAGCATCAGCTGGAGAAAACTGGGGCTTCTCCAGAGCTTGATCTTCTGGGTTTGGGCAAATTTCTCAGTTAAGATAACCATTTTTTTGAATCACACAATTATGCTAATTTCGTGGACAAAAGCTTCATTATGAGCTCCAATATCCCCAAATTCTCCAAATTTCCCCAGATTCATTCCCCAAATCTTCTGATCCCCTTTATCTTTCATTCAACCCATTTTATTTGCTGCCATGCTATATAAGGCTGGTAAGTCACATTTTAATGCTTGTTCAATCAATGAAGTCTAAATTCACCCCAAGTGAAGTATTTTCCTATTTTTAGTTGACTTAAACCTTTCCTAATCATAACCATGATATTACCCAACACTTTCCTTAGGGAGTCTCTTGGGTATAAATGGGTCTTTTGGATGTTTTTATTGCCAGCTGTGTTTGCCAGCATTTCAATGGGTTTGCGTGCAGATTCTGACACTTCTCCCAAAACTCAGTATTTAGGCAGCTCTTGGCGCAGAGTAATCCCTGGAGTATGGTATACTGCCACACCTTTGTCTCACAACCCGCCTCAGAAGGAAGAACCTTGTAACTACCAGTCCACCCACTCAATTTTCAAACCCCAGGTCTTCCATATGTTGGCCTCTGCCTTCCTCTTGTGTTATCTTGGGGCATACTTCTTCCTTGATTACTTCAAGCCGCTTTTGGGCCGTTATTGCCTAATTGGGGAACTCTTCCATCCAGGCATGGTGTCCCTGCCCGTGGTTTCCTTGGTTACTGGTCTTAATCCCTCTTCTATCATTCATCACCTTGGGAGATTACTTCCAAGTGGGTGGGTCCCTGACAGAAATGCCCTTGTACCTTGCCATTGAAGGTTTTTACAAAGGCATTGTATTGGGCTGTCTCATAATCCATGATAATTATTTTGGGACAGGGGCTCTATTGTGCTTCTTTTTTTTTAGCAGCTATGGTGACTTCATCTTTATCAGTGTCATCAGGATTGGCCCTTTTTGATAGACCAGGATTCTTTCCAGTCTCAGTGGGAATAGCTTTAAGACCCTCCTGTAGAATCTTTAATGCTCTTAGTTAAATCTCCTCTGAGGCTCCAGGAAGAAGAAAATATGAAAAGGGGAGGGCTTTATTATCAAGCTGAGCATGCACTACCAACAGCTGATAGAATAACTTAGGACATGTTACAAATGTCCCATCACAGAGTCAAGTCTCAGTGGCACACAGTTGCTATAGATTCTTATAGGTGGTATAACATATGATACTTTCTTTTGCACCAGGTTCATCATCATGAAGAAGGAACTGTTCATTGTCTTGAGTCATCTTCAACTCAGGAGTAAGGACTATGTCTTTTAGTTGGGTTGCACTTTTTCCAATTGGGTTTAGCTCTTGCGTCTATCACAGATATACTTAACAAGTTTTTCACAGTCAGGGACAAATTTAAGATTTTCTTTGATCAAGTTCTTGGTGGCCTTTACTGCCAGGTGAGTTGCTTTAATTTCTTTTGATACTGGGACCATTTGGAATAGGTACCATTTGAGCAGTTTCTCAATCAAAGTGGTGAGAGGCATGCAGGTATGTTCCCTTTTCCAAGGTAACTTTGTCCCAACCTTGAATGTTTAGGTGTTCTGGGCAGCTTCTGTCTTCATGTGTGTAATGTTTGCTCTTGCTTCCTTGCTTCTGGTTATTACAGTTAAACGCATAGCCATCACTGACCATGCTTGTGCCACATTTTACTGACATTAATGGAAATAATTTTGGGAATCTCTTTGGTATCCTGAAGGATCCCTTAACATTTCAAATATTGGAGGCTTTTAGAGCATCCCATGGTCCAGGAGGTGCGTGTTGAAAACCAGAAAAGTACTCATGTTGCTTATCATCTTCATGTTCACCAGGGGAGGGTTCAGGAGAGGGCTCAGGAGAGGACTTAAATCTTGCCTTTCTTTTCTTCTTGTTGATAGAATCTTTATCTTCTTCAGAACCATACCAGAAATGGGAGGCAAAACCATCATCAGAGTCCTTCTCAGAAGCTGAAGGTGTGGGGGTTTTCTTTTTTGTTCATCTTTTTTAAGCTGTCTCTTAGGCACTTTTTTGTAGAAGAAGAAGCCTTAGTCTTAACAGTGTCCTTGGCAGTTTTTTATCAGGCTTTTTCTTAGCCTGGGGTTTCTTTGATTTATCCTATAAATAAAAAGGGGTTAGATAAATAACTGTGAGTAAAGTATAAAAAAATGAAAGTTAAAGCTTAAAATATATCAGGTTGTGGATGATTATTATATAGACTATGCAAAAAAACCTTCAATATTATTAATATATGCAGTATTGAGGCTTTTTATTAAGAAAAAGTTGGACAAAACTACATTTAGATGTTTAGTGTCAACATTTTAAGTGTTGACATGTATTAAAAATTTTATTCTAGACAGGTAGCCTAAAATATTGTGTTAATTCTGACAGTCAATTTGTAGACAGTCAGCATTATTTAGGGAAATCACTATTTAAAAAACATATAAATCTTAATTAAATTAAGATTGGGTTCAAAATCTAGACTGAAAATAGGCTATTTGGTGTTTGGGCTATAATAAAGCTATATTCATATAACTTTTAAAAACTAAGTACTACATATTGTAAGTAGTAGCTTTATTATTATGTGAAGTTTTGGGGTCCTAAGCTTACCATTCTGTAAGTTGAAATTGTTAATCTGTGTCTTTTGCTTATTAGATTAGTGAATGTGACAACTTTGCTGGAGTTGGCCTTCTTTTATAGTGGAGCTGCTATTAAATCTTGCTTAAATTATGTCATTGTGGTTGCTTAACTTATTCCCATTGTCCCACTTTTGCTTTTGTGTTGGGTTTTCTTTGTGCTGGCTTAAAAGACACTATATAAATCCTAGTTTTAACCTATACAATCTAGCTTAATCTAATGTTTAAGGGTTAACTGGAACATGTCCAGTGGTTTTAAAGCTATAATAAACCACTAATATAATTTAAAACAAAGCTTGAAATTCTTACCCACTATATGCCAAACAACTATGAAACAAAGAGCCAAATACAAATATAAATAACTTATTATAAGTGAAGATATTCCAGATTATGTTTTTTATTATAAAATATAATAAACTGCTAATTTATGTCAACATTGTGTAGTTTCATTATTGAAGTTGGTGTCAGGAAGCCAGGCATAGGTAGATGCATTGGTTGGCTTGGGACAGAATACGGCCGGGTCAGAGGGTAATGCCCACCATAGGATGGGTGCTAACTTGATAATATAGGATACAGATTGCCCAAGCAAAGACCAGGGCCCCAAATTAGGCACCATAGTGTCTACTATTCCTGTCAAAGTAATGTAGAGTACTCCAAACAGTTGGTTGGACGTAGTCTTGGCTGCGGTGGGGGTCTCCATTGGGAAGTTGGGTTGCGGGGTTAAGGGCGGAGTCATGGGAAAAAAGTAGGCAGGCAGATAATTGTACTTGTCTTTGAACAATAAGAGCGGCACCTTGATCCTCTTTCCTTCACGTCCTATGTATTCAGTTTCTCTAGTCCTTGCCAAGGGATTGGCAATGAGGATGGTCTCCAAGTTGTACTCTGTGTAGGCGGGGTTGGGCGGGTATTTGATAAAATGCACAGGTTCAAAGGGGGCTCCTGGGGGACAGTATAGTGCCTGGGAAGGATTGGCAGGTTAGTCTCCAGAGGGGGTGGTTGCCTGATGGTCAACTTGGCCGGAGTTAAGATGGAAGATCACTAAGACTATATAAGGTAAGATTTGTTCAAACCAAAGGTGCATAAAACTTTATTATTAAAAATGACAATATGGTCATCACCATACCACCGAGGCTTTTATATGGCAACCACCAGAATTAACTCATTCCGCAAGTCAACTTACTGAATGTCAACAAATTGTTGATATTCAGTAAGTTGACATTATTTTAGTATTTATCCGCCAGAATTGGGCATTTCCAAAACTAAGCTAATTTTTCATAGTGAACTATTAAGTCATAATTGCAAAATTAAAAAGGAACAGACATGATGTTAACACCATTTAAACAAAGGCTTAATTTAAGCCAAAAAACTAATATAATTTACTATGAAAATGTAAGTTTCTTTGTACTTTTACATTAAGGTAGAATACAGTAAGTAATATCTGGATGTTGACCCCAAATAAGAATCCATAAATTTCTTAATAAAATACACAATATTCTAAAAATAACTACTTTTTATATTTTATACTACTGTTTTTATTAAATATATATTAATATAAGCATTGAACAAAGACATATGCCAATTTTCAGAGCATTATTTGTTTTATTTAGATATTTACTGTTATTTTAAACTCACTGGATAAACTATAGCTTATTTCCGGAAGTCCACTTAAGCCAACACACATATATTAAAACTAGAATTTATATATGTAATTATAATGTCAACTTTGTGTCAAATTGATGTGTTGCCTAAATTTCAACAAAGGGGTTTGGCTAAGCAAACAAAGTGACATAATTTAAGCAAGACTTAACAGGAGTGTTGCTATAAAAGAACACTGACTGCCTGAATGTCAACAACTTCACTTATTTATTAGTAAAACACTGCTGCTTAACAAAAAGCACACATACAATGGTATGGTAATTCAGGCCAAAGTACCCAGGAATGTACTTCAGACTTCCTTCTACAATCCCTATTATTTAGTTTTCATAAGTTACATATGCAACTCTTTGATTTTTAAATTTAAAAATAATCAATTTTGGTCTTAAAAAACCAACTCTGGAAAATATTAACCAAGCTTTATAAGTGATTTACATAGTGTTTTTCCACTTTAATGCTGACTTTCAGTATGTCAACCTCAAAATTAAAGCGTTTTTTATGCTGATAAACTAAATTAAATATTTTTGACTACTATGACTACCAGAATGTCAACTTTTATTTTATCATGGGTTTTTTCCTATTCTTTACTAAAAAACTAGCTCTAAAATTACTTTTCATACTTCTATAAACTATTTACTTAATAATAAAAAATAAAAAAAGTGGTTATTATTTAATTTTATTCATGTCTCACATGATTATTCTTACTTTATGAACTCTACTCAAATTATTGTAGGACAAATCTTCCAAGAAGCCACAAAATGACCCCAAGTCAACCAAGAAAGTACCCAAAGCCTCTGGAAAGGCCCAAAGTCCCTACCCCAACAAAAAACCAGCCAAAGAGCCCTCAAAAAAACAGAAGACAAAGGAGAAGACCCCAGACCCTGAAAGCAAAGAGCCCTCCCCTGCCCCCTCCTCTTCTCCATGCTGGTACTAATCAGAAGGAGATGAGGTTCCACTAAACAAGCAAGGAAGAAAGAAGATACCCAAGATTCCAGAACCCCAGTCAAGCCCAGATGAATCAAGCTCAAAGGAATCAAGCCCCAAGGAATCAAGCTCATCCCAGTCCAGAAAGTGCAAGAATCCAACTCCAGATAGTTCCCCTCCACTGCCCAACAAATCTTCACCTCCATCCTCCTCATCAAGTATCAATAAAGAAGATCCTGATGATTACCTGTCTGACTATCATCAAGCACCAATTGGCCCATGGGATCCCCTAAAGGTTCACAATATATGTAACATCAAAGGAGAGTTTAAGCTCTCAAAGAAGTTCCCTTGTTTTTCCCTCTAATGTCTGTCAAAGGAGGTGCAAGTTTAGTCTGTGATGGCTATGTTTTCAATTGCAACAATCAGAAGAGAGCAGGAAGAAGCAAGCATTATTTATGTGAAGATAGAAGCTGTGCTACCAGAATCAATACAGAAGGATGGGATAAAGTCACTAGTGAAAAAGGAGAGCACACATGCAATGCTCCAATAAATCTTATTGAAAAGCTTCTAAAGTGGTACCTCTACCAAATGGTCCCAGTCTCCAAAGGTGTTAAGGCTTCTGATTTGGTAGTTAAGGCCACCACACACCTAAGTAATGAGAACCTGAAGCTCATCCCTGACTGCAACCAGTTAGTGAAGTACATATGTGACAAACGCCGTGACCTAGTCCCCCATGAGAAATCAGCCATGGTTCAAGGAGAGTTAGTCTTGACAGAGGAGTTAAAGATGTTCAATAGTGATGAGGTATTCCTTTTACATGATGATGGGCCTACAGCAGAGGCAAGAATTATATGCTATGCTACACAACAGAACCTGGAGCAGTTGAGGGATTCAGAGACCTGGTTATGTGATGGTACCTTTGCAGTATGCCCCCGCCTTTTTTACCAACTATGGGTTGTACATTCCCTTATTGAAGGCAAGGTGCTCCCATTTGCCTACTTTCTGCTTCCTGGGGCAATAGAAGAGATCTACACAAGGGCCTTTAAAATCCTTCAGGAGGGCATCAAAGCCCTACCAAGTAATAGAAAGAGTCCCCCTGGCCATAACACTGGAGCCAATCCAGATGATGATGAAAAGGATGAAGCCACCCTTGATGCAGAAAAAGAAGCTCAAGATAAAGCACTTGGCCCCTCAACTATAATCATGGACTATGAAACTGCCCAGTATAAAAATTTTGTAAATACCTTTGATGGAGAGGTACAGGGTTTTTTTCCATTATTGACAGGCTTTCAACAGGCAACTAAAGGGTCTACCTGAGATCAGCAAGCTCTACTGTCTAGATACATCAGGAAAGTGCAAGTTCTTAATTCAGCAGTTTGTGGCACTAGCCTTTGTAAAGCCAGAGCATGCTGGACAAGCCTTTGAGCTCCTATGCCAGGATCCATATGCCAAGAAACATGATGGTGCCTTCTACCCTTTCATTGAATATTATGAACCACAGTGGATTGGATGTAAGGTCACTAAGCGCCGGAGCAAGCCCAGAGCCAAAGCCAACTGGAACTGCTACCAGGCAGCTCTTAAGGATTAGATGAAAACTACTTCATCTTTGGAGGGCTGGAATAAGCATATCAAGTCCTCCTCTTGGAATCAAGCTCAGATACAACACCTTCTACGAGCACCTCAAAGTCCAACAGGGGAAGACTTCTGCATTCATCAGAGATATTGAGAACGCCCATCTGAGAAGAAGAGAACCACTAAAGAGAAACAGTATCAAGAGAAGATCAAGGACGTTGTCAAGGCCAAATATAAGCTTTCAGAGATTGTGGAATACATTAAGAAGATTATCATAGTTCTTAATGGTAACCAGGTTATTACAGTCTAGCTTTTCATTAAATTTATTGAGTATTGCCTAATTTTTTATATAGTTCTTATATATTAAGTATAATATTTTTAAATAAATAGTTATTCTAAATAACTCATTAATAATTTATGATACTATTTTTAAAAAATCATTGATTTTATATTGATAGTTTTATGCTTTAGACTTTATTACATGGCCTATATTGGTATTTTACTAGTAAATTATATGTTTTTTGTAGTTTTCAATATAGAAAAAACTTTACATTACTGTTTCTGATTGTTAAATTTTGCTATAATATGTAACTTTTTATGTAGTATCTTTTTATGTATTGGTTTTTTTGTTTTTATAAGTGGGAAAAGAATTTATTATAGTAAAGATAGCTATATACATAGTAGAAAATAAAAGTGTATTTTTATGAAATTTTTTAATATTCATGTATAATTTTTTATGGACTTTTTAAAATCTATGTTGTCACATTACCCTAAAAAGTTTCTTGAAGCTTAATTTTTATTAAGTAAAATGTTCAGGAAACAGGTTTCTGCTCATTAAAAAAGTGTCAACATTTAGTAGTCTGCATGAGTTAAAACTTAATTCTGACTTTTCAATGCTGTTGACATTAAAGTATTTTTAATTCTGATTATTGACATATAGTAAGTCAACTTGCGGAATGAGTTAATTCTGGTGGTTGCCTTTTATACCATGGGTTTTTGCTTCTTTGATTTTTTCAGGGTTCAGGTTCACAGACAAGGCACTGACAGGCCATGGATCTTGGCTTAGAGTCTTGAGGATGGCAGATCCAGGTTGTGCCTGCTCTGGTGAATAGAAGTGACAATGCTTTGTTCTGCCACTACTGTTTACCACGTCACCTGAGTATTTCAATTGTACTATCCATTCTGGGTGGAAGACTGGCAGCTGCTGGTGGTCATTGGCAGAGTTAACAGTAGGTTTTGTTTTAACCTCCTTAAGGCAAGCTAAAACCTCTTCATATGTCCAGATCTTTGGTGGCACAAGGTTGGCAGCAATCTGGTGACCATTCAGGGAATTGTCCTTGGGAGACTAGCAAGTCTGAGAGTAACTTGTCAACTCAGGTTTGCAATTTAACAAGTTGGCAGGTTCCCGTTCACTTTGTGTGACTCAAGTATTCTTTGGAGGGTTGGGGTTTGATTCCAGGGTCTCCAATGTTGATTTCAAACCTCCAGTGTTGACGCTTGGCAGGTTTCTGTTCCCCCTGTTTGGGGTCATCTATCTCTGGTGGTCCAGGGTTTGATCCAACTGGCAGTTGGGCGGTTTCCTGTCCACTCTGGTCAACATAAGGCTTTCCCTGAGACCTGGGTTTCAATTCCCAGGTTTTCAATACAAGTATTGAAATGTCATTCATGACAGTTGGCCTAAAATTTAAAGCATAATAATTTGGTATTTTTAATAGAGATTTCCTTCTTATTTAATAATAGAAATTAAGCCTATTCTTAGTTATTGTTGATATTGGCTTTGTTTTATTGTTGATTATCAATTCCAACTGTGGAATGCAGTACTGTAAATTCAGAACCTGAACGTAAAAATGTGGGATTGTCAAATCCTTGGTCCAAATTTCAAATCACTTTTGCGGGATAGCCTTTTTTAATTAAATTGAATTCTTTGAGTATTTATTTGAATTTTTAAAAATGTGGGAACTCATAGACACTTTGCAAAGTTCAAGTCAAGCTGCATATTTCCAATGGACATAATGAATTAAATGGAATCAGATTTGAAGTGTTCAAATCCATCAACCATTTCCATTAAGTTTACTATTTTTTTGAAATTGCAGGATTGTCAAATCCAAGAACCAAATTTCAAATCACTTTTGAATGCCACTAGTAAACTCATATATTAATTGCGGGAACTGGAATCCAAATTTAATGTACAGTAAGCACACTAGGAAAAACAACCCAAATAAAGAAGCTCCACCACAGCTAAAATCAATTGAAAAATTCAATCTCAATAACCATAATTAGACATAAAAAGTTATTAAACTTTAAAATCATCCAAAACTGGAAAGTATACAATATTATTCACTTCAAATCACGGATATAGAAACTCTGATACTATTCAAGGCTATATCAAGAGAAAAAACTACTCACAACTAAACCAATAACTCCAAATAAATACATATTTAATCTAAATTTTATTTTTATTTTTTTTATGGACCGTCAATCACATTCCCAACCTGCTCCTGCACCATCCCGCAGGGCAGCCCATCCACAAGGGCGTCCCAGAGGGTCTAAGAACAGACCCAGAACCCAACTCAAGGGGAGTCATGCTGATACACAGGCCTCCCAAGGTGTCATTGACAGCCAATCACCGCCCGCATCTCAAGCCAGGAACAGTAGCCTCAATCCAAGACAGAAGCCGCTCTCAAGGCCTACAACCAAATTCTCATACACAAAAGTCACTGGGAACACTGAGGTTACTTACACCTTCACTGTGTACCCAGTTGTCTCCCGGCCCCGCACTCTTGACCCAAGAGTTGCTACTTCCTGCCACTGCGTCTTTGACACCACCTACAAGCCATTGGCAGCCACTGTTGAGCCATCTGCACCTGTGATCTATTCCATCATTGACGGCGCCAGTGCAACCAAGCGTGATCCCACCTTCTACACAAAGGTCCCTGTCCCCTGTGTCAATCCTGGTAGCCAGGATGCCGTGGTACCTGCCAAGGGCCGGCGTTGGTTGACAGATAGTGAGCGTGAAGCTCTCCTCAACTGCTTAAATGGGGGAATGGTGGTTTGGGATATTGCGTCCCAATTTTGTGTCACAGCCAGGTACATTGCTGACATCAACACCAAGTATGGCAATACTGGGCAAATTGCTGAATCCACCAAGGCAAAAAGACAGCCAAAACTCCTTCAGCCCGTACACATTAACACAATCAAGCAGTGGGTAGCCAGGGATTGCCACCTGGACATGCTTGCTGTCCAATCAATGCTCACCACAGAGTTTGGGCTTTCTGTTTCTAAAACCCTTGTTTACAAAACAATGATTGATTTAGGCTTCTCTTGGAAGGTGCTCAGATTTTCTCTGTACAACAGAAACAGTGAAAAGACCATTGAGGATTGACGCATTTAAGCCAAGACATATCTGGCACTAAAGGAGACTGGGAATGTCCAGTACTTCTATATCAACAAATTGTTGTTTTCTTCCTCACTCAGGTCCAGGCATGGGTGGGTCAAGAAGGGGTCCAAGGACAGCATAGCCCATTGTGCAGCTGTCCGTTCCCAGACCTATTCAATGGTTGCGCTTCTTGGTCCTTGCGGGTTGGATCAATACCAGATGATTAAAGGCTCCCATAACAGCAGGACCTTTCTTGATTTTCTCCAAGTTGTCAAGGAGTACCTTTGGATAAATTATAGCAACACAACCAACGTTGTTGTGCTTGATAATGTTGGGCTCCACAAAGTGGATCTGGTTGTGTCCAAGTTCTCCCCCCATTGACAAGAATAGCCACTCCTCCAGCCACCGCCTTGCTGATTGTCCAATGAGACTTCTCTTTCTCCTGCCATATTCCCCATTCCTGAATCCAATCAAGGAGGTGTTTGGTTGGATCAAGAATAAGATGAAACAAGGCCTTCCTCAGGACACTGAGGACCTATTCAATATTCTTGAGGTCAGCCAATTTGCAATACCACCTGATGTGGTGGCAGCTTTTTACAAGCACTTGGAATTCTTCCTCCCTAAAGTCCTGGCCTTCAAGCCAATCAGATAAATGGGCTCTGGTTTACTTTGTTTTTATTTTTATTTATTTTGTTTTTATTAGGTCTCAAAAATTATTATTTATATATAATAATTTGACATTTGATTTTATTATAGACATATAAGAATACATAGAAAATGTAAGTAAAATTAACTATACTAGGTATGAAGAATATATTTTTATTATAATGCACTAAATATTGTATTGACTGTTGCGCTAACAAACAAATAAATTAAAAAAGATAGAAATAGAATTTTTTATTTAAATAATTGTTAATTGTTGATGGTATTTTGGCTTTTTTATGCCAAAAATTGGACCTTGCATGTCATCATATGATCCTTGTTATTTCAGTGCCACTATAGCCACACAACACGGCAACCAATGATTTTTATGTATTCCTTACTAATTTGTACTTAGGACACAGTTCAAGTATATTGAATATGTTTATCAAATCATATTACAAGGGAAAGGTAATTTGAGTTGTAAACAATCATTTGTTTAGAACAATAGTGGAGCAGGCCGCATGATGCGGATAAATTCAATTCTCCATGTTTATCTTTGTGATAAATGGACCCATACTCAACGAGTAGTAAATAAAAACATTTTTAATTCTTTTTTATTTGATGTATTGGCAACTATAACTAATGACTTTTAACATACTTAGATATATTAATATTATAATTTACATACTAAAATTTAAAATAAAAATTAAAATATTAATTATAAATCTTAAAAGTTAAATATTTAAGTTTAAATAATCAAAATATAACAATTTTATTAAATTGTGATTTATTCAATATCAAAATATTTGATATTAAATATGTCAATATTAAAGATTTTAACAGTGAATATTTTAATATTTAAAATAAAAGAAAATAAAAAATAAAAATTTTAAGTTGCAAGGGAAAATGATTTATTAGGGGAATGCAAATTGCAAGGGGAATGTGTTTATTCCGGGGAATTATACCCAAAAATTAAAATTTCAGCTAATGATTCTAATTGGGACCACATACTCTTCTGTATGTGGTGGATGACTCTGGCACCAATTGCTAGAGGGGTGGCGCTCAACACCCCAGTGGTGGCCAAACGTCTTATAAAAGGCAAACAGGTGAGGGAATCCATTAGCAGGTTTTTGGGGGGCACGTAGTACCTGTATAGAGTTGCCAATGCAAATGAATCATAGAGGACGTGCTCAACTGTCCTGTATCCCCGTGGTGTTTTCTGGCGGTCTAGGGCTACGCAGTATTTGTCAATCTGTATAGGTACATCTTCTAATTTTTTCACGTTGGCTTTCAGTATGCAATGGAGCAGGATTCCCAGGTACACCGCAACGTGGATCCTTTACGGGGTATATTTTCTGAGAACATGCACAGTTTTTTGAACGTTTGTACTAACCTATTTATATAGGACGTTTGGTTGAACTTGAAGAGGGTTTGGAGGGGACAGCCAACTTGTATCAGCCCCCCAGGCCTTGGCAAACAATATTAATAAAGGCTTAAAATTATTCACGAGGGCTGCATCCCTGACTTTGTTTGATAGAGCTTTAAAAATTTCATTAAAAATTGCAGATTTTAAATATTCATTTCCAATTTGAAAGTCAATTTTTATTAATTTTTTGTATTCATTGATATTTGTGAAGGGGAACCTTTGAACGCTTTCATATATGTATTCATTGAAGTTCAGTTTTATATCCCCGCAAATTTCATTCATTTATTTTATTTTAATTGTTGATCCTAGTTCATAGGCTTCCCTTATCCATGGTGAGCACCCCACGGGTGGTTGATAATCCCTATCTTGAGCTTCACTATTAAAAAAAGTATTCATATTATGTTGAATTATTTTATTTATTTGGTTTTTATTTATTTGTTTTAAAGGGGCCACCAGTGACTGGTAACCCCCATAAAACCAACTTGGCGTAAAAGCTGCCACTTCTGCGACCTCATCCCCATCCCTGGTGATGACTAAAATAAATATAAGTTAAACATAAAAAACTTACTGATCATTTTCCCTGTGGTCCCCTCAGCCACAGGCGCCATATTGGCAAACTTCATGAGTGTTGGATGCTTTCATTAATTTTCTTAGGCTTAATTTTTCTTATTCTTCTTGCAATTTGTGCTTCCTCTTGATTTTCATTTGATAAAGCTTCTTTATTTCTTGATGCGCTTCTACTTCTTGCTTGTGTTTCATTTTCATCTTTTTCCATTTGGCTGGTTTCCTCTTCATTGGTGTTGATTTCCTTTTGAATTTCTGTTCCTTCAATTAGTTTTATCTTCTTATTGTTTTATTTGGCCCCTTGCCAGAACTCCCACAAATTGTAGGCCGTGTTGTTGAATTCAAGACTTGATAAATTAGTTCCTGTAGATTAAGTAATTTTTCTTTGTTCTTTTCATCTATAATATTTCCCAACTTATCCAGGGCATCTTCTTTTGACTGTATCAGTGGCTGGCCCTTGTTACCCAGCTTCCCTGTCACTATTTCCCTGATATTTCTTTCTATCTCAACAACCTTTTGAAGGTGTGCTTCTAGTTTATCAATCAAGTTATAGATTGTTGACATATTGTTCAAATTCCATCAAAAATCTGGTTTTATAGTACTATATTCAGCGCATAAATATTTTTTATCATCATTAATAAATTGAAGACAATAAACGTAAATACTGCATTAAAATATTTCAATTAGACGTCAACTCTTGCTATTTTGATATTATGTGCATAACTCAATGCATTTTTTTAATAAAATTCATTGTAAACAAGGCTTTTGTCATTGTAATTTATTGAAATGGATTGTGTTTATATTAGGGCTATTAACGCTTAGTACAAATATTGAAAATTAGTGCATTTTATAGCCTGTATATTTACCTATTAGTAATAATGCTATAAACTTATCAGTTGGATTTTACAAGGTAATAATGTAATGTGTTAATAGATCACTGTTTATTGTCATTAATTGGCTGATTTTCTTTGCTGTGGCAATTGTGCATTTTCTGATATTTCTGCACTAGTATCCAATTGGTTGGCTTCACATCCAATTGCACAGGCAATAGGAAAATAAGCCACTTCCCCAACAACATCCAGTCTTGGAGTAGCAGCTTGTTTTCCTATTGCCTGTGTGATTGGATGTGAAGCCAACCAATTGGATACTAGTGCAGAAATATCAGAAAATGTACAATTGCCACAGCAAAGAAAATCAGCCAATTAATGACAATAAACAGTAATCTATTAACATATTACATTATTACCTTGTAAAATCCAACTGATAAGTTTATAGAATTATTACCAATAGGTAAATATACAGGCTATAAAATGCACTAATTTTCAATATTTGTACTAAGCGTTAATAGCCCTAATATAAACACAATCCATTTCAATAAATTACAATGACAAAAGCCTTGTTTACAATGAATTTTATTAAAAAAATGCATTGAGTTATGCACATAATATCAAAATAGCAAGAGTTGACGTCTAATTGAAATATTTTAATGCAGTATTTACGTTTATTGTCTTCAATTTATTAATGATGATGAAAAATATGTATGCTCATAATTTTAAGATATTTGTAAAATGTACAACATTGTATTAATTATGGGAAATGTTGCTAATGTAAAAAGAAAATATTATTAATTATTAATTGAAAGAGAGAGATCAATTTTAATAAGTTATCACAAAGAAACAATTTATTTACTAATCAAAGGACGGGAAGGGAAGGGAATGGGCAGAATGGATGTTGCCTTCATCTGCGCCTGTGAAAGGGGCAGCATCAGAGATAGTGGAGAGGGAATTGGTAGTGGCTTGGGAGTCAGGGTTGGAAGGCAGGTGGCTTGATGGGGGGTTGGGGAGGCAGGGTTTGTTGACTGGGAAGGGGCAGCAAGAGTGGTTTGCTTCAATTGCTTGAATTCTTCTTCCGTCACATATACTGGCTTGAAAAAAAAGATGGACTGGCTTGGGGGGAGACGGGGGTCCTTTCTGGACTTATCACTATCACTTGCATAGAATATGATGAGATCAAATAAGTCCTGGACAGACGCAGAAGAGAAAAGCTCATACCCCTTATCAATCTGGGTGCATAGTTTGTTGTAGGTGGCAGACTTCAAGCGCCTGAGGGCAGAACCAAAATTGTAGAGACATACATCTGCAAGATGTATGTTGGCATAGTTGATGGGGTAGGACCAGCAGGTATGCCCCACAGCCCTGATTTCTTTAGTAGCCCATTCCCGCTGCTCCATCTCTGCACTCAGCACAACTGTGTGCACGGTGTTTTGTGTGGCCCACTCCTCCAGCATGGCCTTGAGCTCCGTCTGGTAGGCATACCCATCTGCGGTGTTCAATATTGCCAAGTAATAATTGACGCCCAATGGGGAAACTGCCAATAAAACCCCAACAAAATGGAACAAGATTAGGCCGCGCTTGTACACATCAGATTGGATGCGCTTCTCTCCAAAGTCTTGGATACTGGCTGAGACCTTGGCACATGATAGGAAGATGACGTCATTACGGGCCCTCACTGCCCTCCCTTTAATAAAATTAATAATGGTTGCATTTTATGGGTTGGTATCCACCAAAATGGGGCCATCAAGAACCTGATTGGATAGGATTCTGGTGGCAACCACAACTCTGTGCATCCATGAATTTACCGTTCTTTTGTTGGTGAAGATGCCGTGGAGTCCCAACTGGAGACGTACCTGGACCAGGGGCATCCGCAGGTCACATTCCATAATGGCAATCATAAGGGGATGGGCTGTATCACCTTTGGTTGAGGTACAGGCACCAGTTGGGGTCTTCTTGGTGGGGGGCCACAGTTGGCGTGGGCTTGCAGGGTTGCAGCCACAGTGGACTTTGCAAAACCCATTGCGGCCGCAATTTCCCCAAGGGGCATAAGCATTCCTCATCTTTTAATCATTCCCAGAAAAATTGTTGGGGGATAGTTTTTTTCTGTATCTTGCAGGGTGATTGGCTGGTGGGGGATGTATCTGTCTTGAGACCTGAATGCTGCCATCTGATTGGATATTATATGATTCCCGCTTCCTTGGTTGATCCCTTGGCTTGATTGGCTGCTGCCTGATGCTGGTGTGAAAACTGGATTTGGGTTTACAGCTGCATGTGATTGGTGCGCAAACAGGGCCATAATGGATGAATCAGGAGAAGGAACACAAACCTGGGTAGTGCTTAGAGAGGGGCCTGCAGGTTGGGAGTTGTCATAGATGGAGGCTTCACTGTTAGAAGACCCAGTGTAGCCCAGCATGATTTTGTCAAGGCGGGGGAACAGTGTATTTACTTGGTTGTTGTTGAAAGAAGACATAATAAAAATTTTATTATAATTTTAAACTTGAGAAAATGAGTGTATGTTTTAGTCAATTTTATTATTAAGTATGTCTAACTTGATGAATATTACAATCTAAATTTTGCCGTCTTAAAATGGAACTGGGTGATTTTTGAGAATGTGGGTGATTACCAAAAGGATTGGTGTGGATCCACCCTAAATCCTTTGACCTTCTGTTTGAGACGCCCATTGTTAGATTTGTTTCAAACTCACCTTGGTTTTGATTTGAAAGCTGGTTCTTGGATTTGATAGCCCCGCAATTTCATGCTTGTTAACAATTTCATGATGTCTATAATTTTTTAGACTTTGGGGAAATACCAGGTTGTAGATTAGAATCTTGCATTTCTGGGACATGTATCCTGCATTTGCCTGATATGTTTTGTCTTTATTTAATTGAGTTATCTGCACTAGAAATTCAGAAATCAAATGTTTGAATAGATCAAAAAAATATCAGATTCAATTATTGATCTTATTAAATATTTTGTTTTCATTCAGCTGGGTTGCCCGCAAATGTGATTTGAAGCTTGGACCAAGGATTTGAAAGTCCCGTATTTCTACCACTAGGCTCTGAATTTACAGCATCTATTGAAAAAGGCTCACAGCAATTGATAAATTACATGGTTTTAGCTAGATCAATGTGAATTGAGATTACAGGGTTCTTTAGAGTAGTAAAATGTTGCAAACTTCATTTGGTGGATGCCCTGATTTTCTTTACAAACTATGAATGTACTGAATAATAAGTAAACCGCTTCACATTCCAAAATACCCCAGTCCATTTTCAATATATTGAGTTGCTTCCTTTTATTCCTTGATTTTTATCATATATGTTTTTTGTGGCATACTTGGCTATATTCTTATTCTTTGTTGGGTAATTTCAGTCTTATTGTAAAAATGTGTAAGCTTTCTGTTGATCCTTTGGTTTAGAGCAAGTTGATTTTTCTTTTTTAAGCCTTAAAGATGATGTATATACTAAAGTTGTTACAGCTCAGCTTCTTGGTGACTTTACAGTGCAATAGTGTTGTAACTGTGCTGTTTTAGCAGAGTTACACAGGGAAAAATATTTTAGAAACTAGATAATAATCTTTATTGGAGAGATAGTGATTATATAGTTCATGTGAATCAGGGATAGTAGGAACAAGATTGGTGATCACACGGCTGGATGGAAGAAGGGGGTGGCTTGATCCTGATAATGAGTCAAGCGCCAAATCAAGGAATTCACCGTAGAGAACATCATCTGTTCATGTTGTTGGATTTGGTAATTTGAGTTGACTTCCTAGTCTGGCTTTGGGTGACCAGATAATTGGATTGTGGGTCACAAACCCTCTTGGTTGGAACCTTGCTGGTGGGTCGAGCCTGCAGTTTCAACACCCCCTCCCAGCTGAAGGTCGGCCTCCTCTGGGGGCAGGTTGTCAGGGAGATTGTCAGGAGCCCGGGCACTGTATTGAATCAATTGTTGTTTGGTGGCAGGTAAGGTGGTTTCGTGTTGTTTCTGTCTTGCTTTGCAGGGTTGTAGGCAATTGTGGTGTAAGGTCTTGTCTTGTTTGCGTTTTCCAAGCCCTTGCACAAGGTAAGTGTTATTGTTGTTTACCTTTAGAATGATTGTGGGCCCCACTTTCTTGGGTTGTAGTTTGCTCTTGTCAACATTCATGACCCAAACTTTTCCCCCAACTTTGTGTCTATTGTGGATGGGAACAAATGTCTTTTTTAGGTGTTCCTTTTCTTTGGCTGTTTGCTTGCTGTTGGCCTCTACTACTTTAGGATCCAAGCAAGGGGGTTTGACTTGGAATTTCCAACTTTAGTCCTGTCAATGCTTGAATGATATTTGGCTGTGTGCCGTATACCAGTTCAAACGGGCTTTTTACGGTGGATCTGTTCACTTGGGTTTGGCACACAAGTAATGCAGTTGGTAGCTGCTTATACCAGTCTTAAGGTCTCCCAGCAGAGAGTTTGGCTAGGGCTTGCACGAGGCTACCATTAAGCCGCTCTACACGTCCATTGGCCTGTGGGTGGTATGGTGTTGTGCCGGTGTGTTTGACCCCATTCTTGGTGAGGTACACATTGGTGTCTTTGAAGGTCAATTCCTTGCCTCCATTGTTTATCAAGAGTTCTAGCTTTCTGAACTTGCTGATTATTTCCTTGCCAATAAATTATTGGACCTTGTTGCTGGTGTGTGCCTTCACCGCTTGGGCTACTGGCCACCTTGTTGCAAAGTCTATGACTGTGATGATGTATTTTTTGTCATTATGCTTTCCTGGCATGGGGCCCAAGATGCCAAGAGCCCATACTTTGAACAGTAGTTGGGTCCAAATGGGGAGTACAGACTTAGGCAGGGTTTTGCTTTTAGCAAACTTTTTGCAAACCTTGCACTGTTCTAGCACTTCCTGGACATTGCGGTATAGAGTTGGCCACCAGGCTTTATTCTTTAGGAACTTGTATAGATTTTGGCTCTTAGTATGTCCAAGATCTCTGTGGTAGCAAAGAATGGTGTCAACTTGCTAATGTGTGGGAATTTAGGGAATGGTCATGCCATCTGTCATTTTTCTGTGAAGAGTCCTGTATACATCAGCAAAGAGATGTTCATTCTTGATGACCATTTTTTGGTGATGTTGGTTGTGCCTGCAGGGAATCCTTTGTCTTTTGTATGTAGCACTAAAAGAGGCCAGTCTGGGCCAAGCCCATTCTCTCCTCTTGAAGCACGGACATACAGGCGGGACAGGGCATCTGCCATGGCAAGCTTGGCCCTGGGCTTATATTGGATGAGCATGTTAGACCTTTCTAATATTTCCATCCACTGCGCTTGACAGCTGACAGGTTCACTTGCGTCTTGAAATAGATGAGCAACTTGTGATTGGTTAGCACTGTGAATTCTTCCTGCCGTTCCAGGTAACAGCGCCATTTGACTAGGCAGTGTATGATGGCCAACAGCTCTTTGTTGTGGATAGGGTATTGACACTTGCCATCTGTCAGTTTGCGCAATTTGTAGGCTACAGGCAGGAAGTCACCATCACTATTCTTAATTCACAGTACTCCACCAATGGATGCATCTGAAGCGTCGGTTTCCATCTGGTATTCTCTGTCTTGTTTGGGGTATTGTAAGATGGGTGCTGTTGTGAGTTTTTCCTTGAGACGTCTGAAACAGAGGTTGCGTTGGGGGTCCATACAAACTTGGACTTGGCGCCTGTTATGGAGGACAAGGGGGCAGTCAAGATGCCACAGTTGGGTATGAAGCGTTGTACATAGGCCACCATTCCCAAGAAGGTGTGAAGTTCTGATTTATTCTTGGGAGGTGGCATCTTGCAGATGACTTGTATCTTCTGACTGTTGGGTTTGATGCCGTCTTTTGAGACTATATGTCACAAGAAGGGTAGTTGCTCTTGGAAGAACTGGCATTTGGAGGGCTTGGCCAACAGTTTATGTTGTGCCAAAGTTGCAAAGACTTCCTCCAGGTCTTTTTGGTGCTGTTTCACTGAGGGGCTGTAGACAATAATATTGTCCAGGTACACTAGGGCATGTTTGCCTATGTGTTGTGCAAACACTTTGTTCATGAAGGTTACAAATCTGGACGAGGCATTGGTCATGCCAAAGTTGAGTACCACGCATTTGTAGGAACTGTACTTGGTGTGGAAGGCTGTCTTGGGGATGTCTTCCTCCTTGATACAAATATGATTGTACCCTGCAGTTAGATCAATCTTGGAGAAGACGGTGGCTCCTCCCAAGGCGTCAAAAAGTTTGTCAATCAGCGACAGAAGGTAAAAATTCTTAATGGTGACTTTGTTTAAGGCGCGGTAGTCTGTGACCAGGCGTAAGATACCGTCCTTTTTATCCACAAAGAATACGGCGGCCCCAAAGGGAGACTGTGAGGGGCGGATAAGTCCTTTTTCTAGTGCCTCCTTGAGATAAGTGTGCAGGGCGTTGTTTTTGTTTGGGGTCAGTCTTTAAAAGGGGCGTGCCTTGGGTACAGCCCCCATGAGTTGGATGGAGTGTTGAATGTGTTTCTCAGGGGGTAGTCCTGGTAATGCTTCCTTAAAGATTTCTGGATGGCGGGCCACAATGATGCGGTCTTGAGGTGTGGAGGTATCCTGGTGGTCCTTGAAGTGTATGATTTCATACTGACAGGAGTCCCAGTCAATTGCCTTCAGGTTTCCTTCTCATCCAAAGTTTCAGTGATGCATTCAAAGATGTGGTCACATAGGAGTTAGTCCACAGAGTTGAGGTAGATCTTGTGGTTGATGCCTTCACACTTGATGGTCAACAGAGAGGTCGCCCAGTCCATATGGGGGTTATTTTTCCATAACCAGTCTAGTCCCAGTACAATGTCAAACTTAGGGAAGTCAATGACGGGACCTTGGATGGTGGAGTAGAGGTTCTCAAGCATGATGGAGAAGGGGGTAGTTTCCTTTATCACAGCAATGTGGTGTTAAACAGCCAGGACCACGTTTTTAATCTGCAAAGGATTAGTGGCCAGCTTTAATTTATCCACAAAGCTACTGTTGACTAAGGTTCAATCTGCACCCAAGTCCAGGAGTGCTGATCCTGTGTAACTGCAAAAGCGGAAAGAGTAAAACATCAATTTATTGGGATGTCTGGCAATGGTGTATAGTACCAGGTCTTCTGAGGGCACTTGGATCATTGGGCATTAGTCCACGTCCTTGGGTTGGAATTTGTTGTTGGGAAAGTCAGGAGTTGTGTGGGGAGAGCTTGGCTTGCTTAGTGCTCTCCCCAGGCTTTTCCCTCATCTTGGTTGCTTTGGGTGGCGGTGACACGGAAATGAGTGTGATTTGACTAGCCATTATTTCCATTTTCATGCCCATTCAAACCCGTGGGTTTGTGGTTTGTGTTGTTTCCATTGCCTCCAGAAGGTGGTTGAGTAGAGCGCTCACTTGGATGGGAGTCCTTGGGCCTTTACTGTTTCCCAGTCTGTGCCTTGTGTAGAGTGTTGGATGTTTGTTCCGCTTTTTCCGCTTCAGGGTACAGTCTTTGCAGGTTGGTTACCTGGTCCAGGTTCACATGCCTCATCACGTGCAACTTGAGGGTGTTGTAGTACATGAGGTGTGTAACTGGGGTGTCAAAGGCCATGTCAGATGGGGCACAGAGACAGAGTTCCTTGTAGGCGCGGGTGAGTTCTTTGACGGTGCCTGTCTGGGTCAGGTTCTTTACTTGGCATATGATCATGAGCGCTATATCCTTAAGCACAAACCTTGCCAGGAAGTCCTGCTTAAAGGTATCCCAGTTCTTGTCAGTGTGCTCTTTGTGCCACTTGTCACACCAGGTGCCAGCGTCATGAGTCATGCAAATGGAAATCTCTGCAATCCAGAATTGCTGTGGGCATTCCATTTGAGCCAGCTTGCTCTGGGCGGACTGGATCCATGCGGTGGTGTTGTTGTTGTTGGCCCTGGCAAAGGGCTCCAAGGCGGCACTGCAAAGCCTTTGTGCTACATAGGCAGGCATGGTAGTTTTATCAGCTGGTTGCGGCATTGAGGAGGGTGCCTGAAAGAACCCTTGTGCAGACATGGCGTTGAAGGCAGGTAGCGGGATCACCGTGTTTTGGTAGAGGACAAAACCATCAGGTATCTTGGTACCAGGAGTATACAGGGTCCAGTTGGGCAGGAGGCCAGACATGATTCTGTTGAGGATTTGTTGGCCGCAGCGTGTGCAGGCAACAGGCGGAATTTTCAAAGATAAGGTAGGATGGAGAACCTACCTGTTCTACCAATGTTGTAACTGTGCTGTTTTAGCAGAATTACACAGGGAAAAATATTTTAGAAACTAGATAATAATCTTTATTGGAGAGATAGTGATTATATAGTTCATGTGAATCAAGGATAGTAGGAACTAGATTGGTGATCACACAGCTGGATGAAAGAAGGGGTGGCTTGATCCTGATAATGAGTCAAGCGCCAAATCAAGGTATCCACCGTGAAGGAACATCATCTGTTCATGTTGTTGGATTTGGTAATTTGAGTTGACTTCCTAGTCTGGCTTTGGGTGACCAGATAATTGGATTTCAGGTCACAAACCCGCTTGTTTGGAACCTTCCTGGCGGGTGGAGCCTGCGGTTTTGACAATAGCTTTAGTAAATTGATGCTGACTGGAATTTAAATTTTATATTCCAAGACCGGGATAGCTGATAATTCAGTTCTCTGATATCTACCCCAAAGCTGCAGCTACCACTAGACTCTGACCTCAATAAGTCTGGCACAATTTTTGGGTATTATGGGTGTCAGAAATCTGCGGATTGTGGTATTTTATCATCCACCAGATGATATACTAAGTCTTCTAACATTAGAAAAGTCCAGAGAACCTGTGACTTTGGCATAACCTGCGGTCCAGAATACTTTGTTTTCTGCAGAAGTAGCAAGTCTGACTGGGCCCAAAGCCCAAAGGGTTTGGGACAGTTCTTCCTACTTCTGGATACAGTTCATGTGTTGTCTCTATATTTACTATAGATAATTATACTGTATGACAACAGTATCATCTTTTGCTCTGCTAATAAAGCCTAAGAGAGGATCATATTAAGAAAATAGGACTTGGATCAATTGTCAAGTCAATAAAGAATCATCAGTCTTTTGTTGCAACCAAGTTTCCAGACTTGCCTGCTAACTTATCTTACAATACACAGGGGGCGCTCAATGAGCCGCCCCTTGGCGTATCTAACGTTATGGATTAATCTGATGGCAATATCAAATGGCAGGTACTTCATCCTAATTAGGAGCGCTGCCAATTTGACTTGCTGATTCCCGCACAAGTTATTCCTTGGCTTCAAACCTTACATGGAACTTCTCACTATGCCACCCTTTGTGGCCTTGTGGCTTTCCCCATATAGTATATTAGTCACAATATTCTACAATAAATGATACCTTATTCTTATTATTCTGTCCTTTCCTATTGGACTGCTGTCTTCCCCAATTTATTGTACTGGATCCCCATTGGTCCAGTTGTAACAGTGGTAGCAGAAGTAGGTTCACAACCTATTTCAAAACAAAATTCCCCCCAAGAAAGGACAGAGTACGGGCCGCATGGCTACTCCACAACAAAAGACATTCCTTTCAATCCCTGAGGGGGACATTCCTGAGGGTTATGTTATCTATCAAGATCAGCTAGTTCTCACCAGTGTATACAATTGGCTCTGCCTCGGGCAGCGTGACGCTAGCGTCACCCCACCACAGTTGGATCTGTCTCAATGTATGCTCAACCTCCAACTAGAGTCCTTTGCTGGCGGTGTCAAAGGAGCTAACATTGTCAGTTGGCTCCAGTCCACCAAAACACGCCCTTGTATATTTCAGGTCCCAGAGTCCATGTGGGTTGCCACTGCATCTGGCCGCCTCACAGGGCCTGCCGCTGTGTGGTTCACCAATTAGGCCAGCCAAGAGTTTGACGTCACCTGGGCAACATTTTGAGACGCCGCCAAATCCTGATATAGTGAAACTTTCTCTCCCATTGTCTTGGGGACTCCCCTCTTAGCCATCAAGCAGACTAGTTCCGTCCCTGAGTATCTTGCTGCTTGGAAACAAGCCCTTGCTGCTGCCCCCAAAGCAGTGACCAATGGGAATGCCATGTTGCTCACTCTCATAGTTAATGGGTTAAAACCCCATATTTGCAAGTGGGTTCCTGTTGGTTGCTGCACCTCTATCAACAACTGCTATAAAGCCATTGTAGAGGCCAATAACCAGGCTTTGATGGGCTTCCGCTGCACCAATGATGCTCCACCCCAACCACGTTCTGCACCTAACAATGGCCAAAGTCAAGTGGGCCGTCGCCAACCTCTTCAACAAGAAAGTGCAACTAAACGCCCTGCAAGGGGGAGCTCCAGCTAGCGCTAATTGAGGACCAGGAAAAAGCCTGGGGGTTGTAGCAACAAGAGGCCTTACAACCCCGACTGACCCGTCCTCTCAGCCCTTGCTTGCAAATAACTCCCGTGACTACAATCTTAACGAGGTTGAAACTCTGGATGTCTTTCAGGTCCATAGCAATGACCCCGTGTTGAAAGCCGCTCATTCCTCAAATAAAGTAACATGCTTGTCCTATCCCTTCCGTTTCCGTGGGAACACCCACAAGTTACTGGTAGATACCAGGGCTGATCACACCATGGTAGATCAGGCGTTCACTGACTCCCAACAATTAGACCAAGTATCCAGCAGATTCAAAGCAGTACATGTAGCTGACTCCCACAGAGTGGCCATCACCCATGAGACAGTACCCTTTTCCGTAAGAATGGGGAACGTCCAGGTTAAGCTCTCTGGGCCAATCATGGCAGGCCTCAGCCACAACGTAATTGCTGGCCTCAACTGTCTCCGACAGTACTGTCCCTACATTGACTGGGATACCTCCATCATCACCCTCAATAGGAATTGGGTGGGGATCCAGATCTACCCCATGGAAATGAACAAGATACTACATGACACTGTGTTTGTCAGGATAACAGAGATGGGCTCATACAACTTCAAGGGGGAAAACTAGACTTTAACCAATGTTTATTCAAAGTTATCCATGCAGAATCATCTGCAGTCCCTCCCTTGTCATCATCACCACCACCAGCGCTAGCTGCACTCCTCAAGGGGTACAAGGATGTATTCAGTGAAACACTTGAACAACTACCTCTGCCCCAGGAGATCTAGCACACTGTATAACTTCAAGGATTGTTACCTAAAGCACAACCATTATACTGTCTCACACCAAAGGAAGATGAAACCCTCCGCCAGCATCTTGTGGACGCACTCAATAAGGGCTTTATTTGCCCCTTGCTGTCTCCATATGGGGTAGCTGTCTTCTTTGTAGCCAAGAAGGACAGGTCTCTTTGCCTGGTCACGGATTACCGCGCCTTAAATGAGGTGACAGTTAAAAATAAATACCCCCTGCCGCTGATTGACGACCTGTTTGATACACTTGCGGGCGCAAAGGTCTTTAGCAAGATTGATCTCACTGCAGGGTACAACCAGGTCCGCATTGCACCAGGGGATGAGGCAAAAACTGCCTTCTGCACACGCTATGGGTTGTTTGAGTGTTGTGTCATGAACTTTGGAATGACTAACACTCCCTCCACCTTTGCCATGTTGATGAACAAAGCCTTTGAGGAAGTGATTGGAAAGTGAGTGGTTGTGTACCTTGACGACATTATTGCCTTCAGTCAAGATCAAACCACACACCTCCAACACCTCCACGCTGTCTTTGACACCCTTTGGAAAAATCAGCTAAAAGCTAAACCCTTCACATGTGATTTTCTCAAGTCGGAGTTACTATTCCTTGGGCACACCATCTCTTCCCAAGGTATAAAGCCTGACCCTGTCAAAATGAAGGCAATCACTAGCATGCCGCCCCCCACTGATGTGGGCCAGGTGCGGACATTCTTGGGCATGGTTGCCTATGTACGCAAGTTCATCCCCAATTGCGGGGAACTAATTGCACCTCTCACTGAGCTCCTCAATACCAAACAGCGCTTCCATTGGACCACCGCCAGAGATTGAGCCTTTGAGACGTTGAAGCAAAGGCTCACAACAGCACCAGTGCTGCAGTTTCCCAACCAAAACCAACAGTACAAACTCAAGACTGACGCCTCTGACAGGGCCATAGGGGCGTGCTAAGGGTAGAAACTGAAAATGGCGTCTTCCTCCCTGTAGCATATGAGTCCAGGAAGCTCACTGACTTGGAACAACATTATCCCATCCATGATAAAGAGCTGGCAGCCATTGTACACTGTGTTGAGAAGTGGCGCTATTACTTGGAAGGTGCAACCTTCCCACCCCACATTCTGACGGACTACAAGTCACTCCAGTACTTCAACATGCAGTCTCATTTGACACGCCGCCAGGCAGGATGGGTTGAGTGTCTATCCCCCTATCAGTTACGCATCAAATATAAGCCTGGGAAGGAACTTGTCACAGCTGACGCTCTTTCACGACTCTATGTAGCGTCCATCACTGGGGATGACGGTTTGAACCCAGATTGACCCATGCTCTACCTGCGCCCTGAGGCAACCTGCTACGAGGGCCTTAACTTGGTCACCATCTCCAAGCTGAAGAACAACAAAAGTCAGTTCACCATTGATGCTGGCAATGTCTGCCGCCAGGCAGAGACAGGGGAGAAGACGCCTTACATTCCCACCACACAACGAGGGGACACCATCTTGCACTACCACCAAACCTTGGGTCACATCAGAGGGCATAACCTCTTCAAGATTATGAAACAAAAGGTTTGGTGGCCGCGCATGCATCAAGACATCTTGGATCTCCTTGAGATGTGTGTGTTGTGTGAAAAGAATACGTCCAAACCTGCACCTCCCAAGTCTGTCCTACCCATCAAGGCTATGGAACCCTTTGAGAAGTGGGCTCTTGACATTGTGGGACCACTCCCTGAAGACAGACTGGGTAAGAAGTATATTATCACCGCTATTGACTACTTCACTTGTTGGCCAGTGGCCTGGGCAACAACCAACCACACTGCCACCACCATTACCCGCTTTATTGACAAAGAGATTGTGGCTTGCTTTGGGCAACCCAAGTGTCTTGTCACAGATGGCGGACCCAAACTTGTTGGACACATTGTGAAGGCATACTGCGTCAAGAACGCGCTCCAGCATATAGTCACGACCCCCTACCATCCCCAAGCCAATGGACGCGTGGAACGGCTAAATGGTTCACTGGTTCAACTGATTGCCAAGCTCTTGCAAGAGCACCCTAACACTGAGTGGACTGCACATCTTCCCACTGCCCTACTGATCCTGCAAGCAAGAATCAACAGGGGCACTGGGTTCAGCCCTAGCACCCTGGCCTTTGGGACACCTGACAGTCTGACAGGGGTTGAACAGGGGAAACTACGGTCCAAGGTTCCTGACAAGCTCCCTAGTTACAACTCCATCCCTAGACCAATGGCGTGCCAAAGCCCGGGAGATCAAACACAAGCGGATTGCAGGAGGGACAAAACACCTCAAAGCTAGATATGCCATAGGTGACCCTGTCTACACCCTCAATCCCAATTCTGCCAAATTAGAACCTAACCACCTAGGGCACTTCAAGATAGCTGCAGTCTATGGCAACCACACCTACCAACTTGAGGATGTCCAAGGGAACACCAAGAAGCTTCACCATGATTGCTTGCGCCCCTGCTGCGCCATCCCCACACAAAGGTTGCTTGTGCGGACCTTCCCAGACCTTCTGCAGACTCCAGTCCTGGTGTCTGACAACAAGCAGGGGGTAAGGGGGTGTTGCAACCAAGTTTCCAGACTTGCCTGCTAATGTATCTTAAAATACACAGGGGGCGCTCAATGAGTTGCCCCTTGACGTATCTAATGACATGGATTAATCTGATGGCAATATCAAATGGCGGGTACTTCATCCTAATTAGGAGCGCTGCCAATTTGACATGCTGATTCCTGCATGAGTTATTCCTCGGCTTCAAACCTTACATGAAACTTCCCACTATGCCACCCCCTTGTGGCCTTGTGGCTTTCCCCATATAGTATATTAATCACAATATTCTACAATAAATGATACCTTATTCTTATTATTCTGTCCTTTCCTATTGGACTGTTGTCTTCCCCAATTCATTGTACTGGATCTCCATTGGTCCAGTTGCAACACTTTTATTCTAATGCACTGGCTTTAAGGCGGCCCACCTGCCCGCATTTTATCTGAGTTAGCTTACAACACTAGGAAGAGACTGAAGTAGTATTAGGTCAACACAGCAGGAGGCCCGGCCTTTTCAGGGTGGATTTTGTGGAAGCTCGCTTGACAACTTCCTTGGCTTACTGTGTTTGTTCTAGACACACCACACAGCTGAATCTCTTTTCAGCTGCCTGCCTGTGCCACTATCCAGGGCTAGCTAGCCAGAGGTTGGCTACTAGTTCAAAATATGATTTTTACACTAATCAGAGCTACTCTAATACAATAGGCTCAGGGCCTTTTATCTTAGAGTGTTTGGCCCGGTGGCCCAGTCCATGTTGGACTCTGCTAGACATAATGCAGATGACGGTTCTTATGACAGCCCTCTTATTCTAGGATAGAATTTAAGTTTAGAATAGTAATTATTGTGAAGTGCATATTGAGGTGCTTGATGAAGGGAACTAATTAATGAGCAGTATTGCATGTTCCATTCATTAATTGTAATGCATGGATTTGTTAATGCCCGGATATGCTTTGGTCATTGATTCATTAATCCTGCAGCCCACGGCCCCCATCATTCTGTTGAAACTATCCAAAGAGTGATTGACAGCTGGCCCGTAATAATTGGTTAAATCCGTTAATTAGTCAATATCCCAAAATCCTGACAATGGGCTTTAGATTTATAGATAAAATGTTTACTGTTGCACTTTCTGCATTATAGTGCCACAATTATTTAATATTATAGGGCATAGGGCATTAATTTGAATACAGTCATATGTGAGGATATGAGTAGTATTGTATCAGAAAATTCAGGATCAAATAGAAACATGATTATTGTCAAAGAATGGCTCCTGAACACGCCAAAGTACTTGCAGATTAAAAAATGTTTTTCTTGTAATTGATTGATTCTTCTTATACCTTCTCAGAGGTTAATCACTGAGCTGCTAGCAATGTTTCTAGTACATTCTAGCATGCCCCTGATTTGGGTAATCAGTAATCTAGATTTGGAGCTTATTGCACATCAACTAATAGAATATTTTCATCTTCACCCAGCACAGGTGACCCTTGCTGGTGTGGGATATTTTAGTTGCTTCAGGATCACTTACTACTATCCTGAACATACTTCAGGTTCAATGTTTAATAACATAATTAATGTAGGAATTTAATATTATGGGGAATTGAACCCAGCGCCTTGGCGCTCAATGTAAAAGTAAGGCAGCGCTTTGGGGCCTACAATATTTGCAAGGCAGTACTTGCAATAATTTTTAGCTGGCACCTGACGTATAATTATTTTGGCGGTTTGGTGCCCAATTCAATTGTTAGGTAGTGCCTGGAGCTTTTCCAAGTGGTGCAGCAGAAAATCATGTATCAACTAGGCACTGTGGTGACGTTTATCATTGGCTGGTGTTGTGGTGCAAGTCAGCAGACTACTGCTGGTCTAATATACATGTATTATATGCTACCAATTTATGGTGTTTGGATGCTGTAATTCATATCCGTGGGCTCTTTCATGATTGGCATCATTGATCTTTATACTGCTAGTTTATGGTGCTGGCTGCTGAAATCTTATCCTGTGAGCTCCATCATAATTGGCATCATTGCTTGGTAAAATTTCCCAAAATTTACAAAAGCCAGTTCTTGGGAATTGAATAGTGAGGCTAGCTCAGCTTGATTCAACGCCTTTAATTTTTCTATTAAAGATTTAAAGTTCTCTACCCAAGGCCACAACTTGAGGATACTTTTTATTGATATCCCCATTTTATGAACTAATTAACCCCCACATTCATCTAGATTTTAAAGTGATAAAAAAGATAAACTTCATATATGCCATTGTACTGTTGTAACTGTGCTGTTTTAGCAGAGTTACAAGGGGAAAACATTTAGAAACTAGATAATATTCTGTATTGAGAAATATGTATTATATAGTCATTGTGAATCATGGATAATAGAAACATAATAGTGTTGATCACATGGTGGGATGGTGAAGGGGGTGTCCTGATCATGGTAATGAGTCAAGTGCCAAAACAAGGTATCCACCGTAAGGGATCATCATTTGTTCATGTTGTTGGATTAGGAAATTTGAGTCAACTTCCTAGTTTGACTTTGACTGGATAATCAGATTGCGGGTCACAAACCTGTTTACTTGGAACCTTGCTGGTGGGTCAAGCCTACTGTTTCAACAGTACAGAAAATAATAAAGGACATCTCTATTAAAACTGGAAGCTTAGGCACCAGATTCTTTATTATAGATGGGCCACTCATAGACAAAATCCAGACTTGGAATATTGGGTTTTAGCTCAGCAGCTTCACTTGAAATCTATACTCATGTAAGCCAGTCATCAATAATGATGAATAACTCCTTCCCATAAACTCTGATTTAAATAAAGGTAATTGAACTAAAAAAACCTCTGATCAGCTCAAAATCTTTGAGGGGGAAATGTTCAAAAATAAATTAGAGAAATAATCCCCTGGTGTTCGGTTGGCTTGTTCCATTGCAGTTAATGTAGGCCTAGAACGTTTTTAAATAACCTCCAAAGCCTTTCAAAGCTTGCTGATAATGATGGTAAATTTTAAACTGATCAGGGATATCATGGATGGTTCAGGGGGTTATTATCGCTGGTCTAACCTAGAACACCTAGTATGCGATAGGAGCCGGTCACATTATTTAACTAACAGTAGTAGTAAAGGGGTGCATAGATCTCATGTGAGAACCCACTTTCTTGGTGAGCCTCGATTTAGTCAAAAATGAAACCCCTGTCTTTATGAAGACATTATAAGAAGTGGAAAGTGTAATGGGTTCCTTGTTACAAGGAGTGGCCATGCCTGCCAAGATTTGTGATGTAGTGGGGCAATGGCCTAAAGTTTGTGATTTAAAGGGGGATTGAACTATACAGGCTGTCCTGTAGCACTTGAAAAGTGATGAATTCTATCCATAAATTAAACACCCCTATTGTGCAGTATATAATGCACTGTAACAAAATATAATAAACTTGGACTCTAAAACAAATATCCAAATAATTGACAGGAGTGCTGTGCATATATCACCGTTTATTTAATTGGGATGGTAAAAGAGAGGGAAGCTTCACTTCTCTCTGCTATAACTGTACTAGAAATTTTATTGCGGCTGAGGGAAGCAAAGAACCTCGGATTTCTTGCCTAACTTAATTGGCTGCATCAACTTTCATCGGTGTTGATTGGTTGTTACTGTCAGGAGACTTGAGTTCTTAAAGTGCTGCTGGGAAGTTGGCATTCTAAGGCTACAAAGCAATTGGGCATTTTTTATTTGATCACTTTTGGCCAATCAGATGGCTTGACTTTGGCATCCTTAATTGTTAAACCATCCGCTTCAAGGATTTAATTTAGTTTAGCTGCGCCAGGCAAGTAGGGACTTTGGTATCGTTTTGACGCTTTGGTTGTGAAGGGCTTCTGGTTGAATTCTGCATTTAAGTTTCAATTTAGCCAACCATCCTGTAACCAGGGGCTCAGAGTAGGATTCCGCATGAAATCGGTGCTGCTTTCACTGGTGCTTTTGTAGCATAGCAAATCTCTAGCCCACCCGATTGGTTTGGTTTCATTCAAGAGATTGACGGTTGCCAGTTCTGGTGAGGAAATGGGGCAACCTCACCCTCAATTGCCTCAACCTGTCCCATAAAGGGTACTAAATTCTTGGGCTCAGTTTTGGCCCTGCCATAGGGTTGTATTTTATATTGGATCACGTTTATTCTTGACCCTTGTTGGTTTAACATTATTGTCAACCCGATCAAGCTATATCCATCCCTCCATTTTTAAATGGATAGTTACGTAAGGTTTTATTGAAACCCAATTTCATTTTCCATCAACCGAAATGCACATCGGTGATTTTGATGAAAGAGATTCTGTCCCAGAAATTCTGCCATGGCTGTGGATATGCTTTGGGGACCCTGAAGAGGCACCGCAATAAGGGATCGACCCTTTAGCATAGAACTGGTGCATCTAGAATAGGGTTGCAGCAGATTCAGCCTATAACTGTGTTCCTTTAAACACCGTCTTTGAACTCTAATAAAATCTAGCCCCCCTCCAAAAAAAGAAGATCCATCCTGATGACTGCTTTATAATAAAGCAGCATTCTAGACTGAATCCAGGCCCAATTCTAGTATAATTGGGTGGCATCCAATTCTGTTGGAATCAGGCCCTCTTTTGAGCCACCAGTGGCAGATCCATTTTGGAGCTGGTCCTACCCATGAATGGGCAGGATCAGTTTTTTAAATTTATTTTTAAGCCATAGTTTCTAATAAAAGTTAAAGTAAAAATAGACTAAAGATTGTTTTATTTGATCAAATACATGGTTTATTCTTTTTTTCCTTTTTTTTCCAGCCACCCTCTCATGGTTTCAGCCCTGAATTACCCCTGGATCCAAACTGGGCGGATCTGAATTCCAAAAAGGATGGAATGGTACTCCATCCAGACTTTTCAAGGAAACCCCAGATTCCCTAGACTTAGGGAATTCAAAAAAATAGCTCAGATCTGATTCACCATCTAACAGAAGGCAACCATTGGATTACATTCAGAAACTGCTGGTTGGAACCCCAATCCAGAAGATATATGATATACAGTTGACAGGATTTGGGTAGGGCTGCCCTTTCTAGCATGATTTCCCAAAAAAAGGCTCACAATAAGCTCTTGAATATAATCAAGTGCTCTGGTATAGGGTTGAGATGCTTTCAGAAATTGTGTGATCACAAGCTCACCTACCCACTCTTAGCAAGTTTTGGATCAATTCCCAAAACATTACGTGGTGATTTATGCCACAACTTTTGCAGCAGGTCAATATCTATGTCTCTCTCTCTATTTTGTAGGTCCCAAAAATAAAGGGAGTGGTTTTCAAGGATGATTCCTGTGATATAATTTTGTGCAAGGCAAAAGATGTAAAATTAGAACAGGTTCAGTTGACGGATTTTATTTTTTTACTAAAAGATTTATTACAAGCTTTATCTGTCATTGCCTCACAATAATAGTGTTTTTAATTCAGTGTCGTAACCGTGCTGTTTTAGCAGAGTTACACAGGGGAAAATATTTAGAAGATAGATAATAATCTTTATTGCAAGATAGTGACTATATAGCTATTGTGAGTCAATGGATAGTAGGAACATGATTGGTGATCACACGGCTGGATGGAAGAAGGGGGTGGCTTGATCCTGATAATGAGTCAAGCGCCAAAACAAGGTATCCACCGCAAAGGATCATCATCTGTTCATGTTGTTGGATTTGGTAATTTGAGTTGACTTCCTAGTCTGGCTTCAGGTGACCGGATAATCAGATTGCGGGTCACAAATCCGCTTGGTTGGAACCTTGTTGGCGGGTTGAGCCTGCAGTTTTGACACACCCCCCCGGCTGAAGGTTGGCCTCCTCTGGGGGCAGGTCGTCAGGGAGATTGTCAGGAGCCTGGGCACCGTATTGAATCAGTTTTTGTTTGGTGGCAGGCAGGGCGGCTTCTTGTTGTTTCTGTCTTGCTTTGCAGGGCTGTAGGCAATTGTGGTATAAGGTCTTGTCTTGTTTGCATTCCCCAAGCCCTTGCATGAGAAAAGTGTTATTGTTGTTTACCTTTAGAATGATTGCTGCCCCTACTTTCTCGGGTTGTAGTTTGCTCTTGTCAACATTCATGACCCAAACTTTTTCCCTGAATTCATGTCTATTGCAGATGGGAACAAATGTCTTTTTAAGCGTTCCTTTTCTTTGTCTGCTTGCTTGCTGTTGGCCTCTATAACTTGAGGGTTTGAGCGAGGGGAACTTGATTTGGAATTTCCAACTTAGGTCCTGTCAATGCTTGAATGATATTTGGCTGTGTGTTGTATACCAGTTCAAACAGGCTTTTTCTGGTGGATCTGCTCACTTGGGTTTGGCACACAAGTAATGCAGTTGGTAGCTGCTTATACCAGTCTTCAGGTCTCCTGGCGGTGAGTTTGGCTAGGGCTTGCATGAGGCTACCATTAAGCCGCTCTACGCGTCCATTGGCCTGTGGATGGTATGGTTTTATAACAGTGTGTTTGACCCCATTCTTGATGAGGTACATATTGGTGTCTTTGGAGGTCAATTCCTTGCCTCCATCAGTTATCAGGAGTTCTGGCTTTCCGAACCTGCTGATTATTTATTTGCCAATAAATTGTCGTACGTTGTTGCCGGTGTGTGTCTTCACCGCTTGGGCTACTGGCCACCTTGTCGCAAAATCAATGGCTGTGGTGATGTATTTTTTGTTGTTGTGCTTTCCTGGCATGGGGCCCACAATGTCAAGAGCCCATACTTTGAATGGTAGTTAGGTTTGAATGGGGAGTGCAGACTTAGGTGGGGTTTTGCTTTTAGCAAACTTTTTGCAAACCTTGCATTGTTCTAACACTTCCTGGACATTGCAATATAGAGTTGGCCACCAGGCTTTATGCTTAAGGAACTTGTATAGATTTCAGCTTTTAGTATGTCCAAGATCTCTGTGGTACCAAAGAATGGTGTCAACTTGCTGATGTGTGGGAATGTAGGGAATGGTCGTGCCATCTGTCATCTTTCTGTAAAGAGTCCTGTATACGTCAGCAAAGAGATGTTAATACTTGATGACCGTTTCTCTGGTGATGTTGGTTGTGCCTGCAGGGAATCCTTTATCTTTTGTACATAGCACTAGGAGAGGCCAGTCTGGGTCAAGCCCATTCTCTCCCCTTGAAGCACAGACATACAGATGGGACAGGGCATCTGCCATGGCAAGCTCGGCCCCGGGCTTATATTGGATGAGCATGTTAAACCTTTCTAATATTTACATCCACTGCGCTTGGCGACGTGACAGGTTTGCTTGCGTCTTGAAATAGATGAGCAACTTGTGATCAGTTAGTGCTGTGAATTCTTCCTGCTGTTCTAGGTAACAGTGCCATTTGACTAGGCAGTGTATGATGGCCAACAGCTCTTTGTTGTGGATAGGGTATTGACACTTGCCATCTGTCAGTTTGCGCAATTTGTAGGCTACAGGCAGGAAGTCACCATCACTATTCTTAATTCACAGTACTCCCCCAATGGATGCATCTGAGGCGTCAGTTTCCATCTGGTACTCTCTGTCTTGTTTGGGGTATTGTAGATGGGGTCTGTTGTGAGATTTTCTTTGAGACGTCTAAAACAGAGGTCACATTGGGGGGCCAATTTGAACTTGGACTTGGTGCCTGTTATGGCGGACAAGGGGGCAGTCAAGACGCCGCAGTTGGGTATGAAGCAACGTACATAGGCCACCATTCCCAAGAAGGTATGTAGTTCTGATTTGTCCTTAGGAGGTGGAATCTTGCAGATGGCTTGTATCTTCTGACTGTCGGGTTTGATGCTGTCTTTTGAGACTATGTGTCCCAAGAAGGGTAGTTGCTCCCAGAAGAACTGGCATTTGGAGGGTTTGGCCAACAGTTTGTGTTGTGCTAAGGTTGCAAAGACTTCCTCCAGGTCTTTGTGGTGCTGTTCCACCAAGGGACTGTAGACAATAATATTGTCCAGGTACACTAGGTCATGTTTGCCTATGTGTGACGCAAACACTTTGTTCATGAAGGTCACAAAAGTGGACAGGGCATTGGTCATGCCAAAGTTGAGTACCAAGCATTTTTAGGAACCATACGTAGTGTGGAAGGCTGTCTTGGGGATGTCTTCCTCCTTGATACAAATCTGATTGTAGCCTGCAGTTAGATCAATCTTGGAGAAGACGGTGGCTCCTCCCAAGGCGTCAAAGAGGCCGTCAATCAGTGGTAGTGGGTAAAAATTCTTAATGGTGACTTTGTTTAGGGCGCGGTAGTCTGTGACCAGGCGTAAGGTACCGTCCTTTTTAGCCATAAAGAATACGGCAGCCCCAAAGGGAGACTGTGAGGGGCAGATAAGTCCTTTTTCCAGTGCCTCCTTGAGATAGACACACAGGGTGTTGTCTTTGTTTGGGGTCAGTCAATATATGGGATGTGCCTTGGGCACAGCCCCCTTGAGTTGGATTGAGTCTTGAATGTGTTTCTCAGGGGGTAGCCCAGGTAACGCTTCCTTAAAGATTTCTGGATGGCGGGCCACAATGTTGCGGTCTTGGGGCGTGGAGGTATCCTGGTGGTCCTTGAAGTGTATGATTTCATACTGGCAGGAATCCCAGTCAATTGCCTTCAGGTTTCCCTTCTTGCCCAGACTCTCAGTGATGTGTACAAAGACGTGGCCACGTAGGAGTTGATCCACGGAGTCAGGGTAGATCTGGTGGTTGACGCCTTCACGCTTGATGGTCAGCACGGAGGTCGCCCAGTCCACGCGGGGGTTGTTTTTCTGTAACCAATCTAGTCCACTTACAATGTCAAACTTAGGGAAGTCAATGACGGGACCTTGGATGGTGGAGTGGAGGTTCTCAAGCATGAAAGAGAAGGGGGCAGTTTCCTTTGTCACAGCAATGTGGTGTTCATCAGCCAGGACCACGTTTTTAATCTGCAAAGGATTAGTGGCCAGCTTGAATTTTTCCACAAAGCTACTGTTGACTAAGGTTCGGTCTGCACCCAAGTCCAGGAGTGCTGAGCCTGTGTAACTGCAAAAGCGGAAAGGGTAAGACATCAATTTATTGGGATGTCTGGCAATGGTGTATTTTACTGGGTCTTCTGGGGGCACTTGGATCATTGGGCATTGGTCCACGTCCTTGGGTCAGTATTCATTGTTGGGCAAGTCAGGAGTTGTGTGAGGAGAGCTTGGCTTGCTTAGTGCTCTCCCCGGGCTTTTCCCTCATCTTGGTTGCCTTGGGTGGCGGTGACACGGAAATGAGTGCAATTTGACTGGCCATTACTTCCATTTCCATGCCCATTTGAACCGGTGGGTTTGTGGTTGGTGTTGTTTCTGTTGCCTCCAGGAGGTGGTTGAGAGGAGCGCCTGCTTGGATGGGAGTCCTTGGGCCTTTCTTGTTTCCCGGTCTGTGCCTTGTCCAGAGTGTTGGATGTTTGTTCCGCTTTTTCTGCTTCACAGTACAGGCTTTGCAGGTTGGTTACCTGGTCCAGGTTCACATGCCTCATCACGTGCGACTTGAGGGCGTTGTAATACATGAGGTGTGTTGCTGGGGTTTCAAAGGCCATGTCAGATGGGGCACAGAGACAGAGTTCCTTGTAGACGCGGGTGAGTTCTTTAACTGTGCCTGTCTGGATCAGGTTCTTTACTTGGTGTATGATCATGAGTGCTGTATTCGTAAGCACAAACCTTGCCAAGAAGTCCTGCTTAAAGGTATCCCAGTTCTTATCAGTGTGCTCTTTGTGCCACTTGTTGCACCAGGTACCAGTGTCATGGGTTAGGCAAATGGAAATCTCCGCAATCCAGAATTGCTGTGTGCATTCCATTTGAGCCAGCTTGCTCTGGGCGGACTGGATCCATGCATCAGCATTGTCATTGTTGGCCCCAGCAAAGGGCTCCAAGGAGGCGCTGCAAAGTCTTTGTGCTACATAGGTGGGCATGGTGGTTTTGTCAGCTGGTTGCGGCATTGAGGAAGGTGCCTGAAAAAACCCTTGTGCAGACATGGCGTTGAAGGCAGGTAGCGGGATTACCATGTTTTGATAGAGGACAAAGTCATCAGGTGTCTTGGTACCAGGAGTATACGGAGTCTAGCCGGGCGGGAGGCCAGACAAGATTCTGTCAAGGATTTGTTGGCCATGGTGTGTGCGGGCAACAGGCGGAATTTTTTAAGATAAGGTAGGATGAAGAGCCTACCTGTGCTACCAATGTTGTAACTGTGCTGTTTTAGCAGATTTACAAGGGGAAAAACATTTAGAAACTAGATAATAATCTTTATTGAGAGATAGTGATTATATAGTCATTGTGAATCATGGATAATAGAAACATAATAGTGTTGATCACATGGTGGGATGGTGAAGGGGGTGTCCTGATCCTGATAATGAGTCAAGCGCCAAATCAAGGTATCCACCGTGAAGGATCATCATCTGTTCATGTTGTTGGATTTGGTAATTTGAGTTGACTTCCTAGTCTGGCTTTGGGTGACCGGATAATCAGATTGTGGGTCACAAACCTGCTTGGTTGGAACCTTGTTAGCGGGTTGATCCTGTGGTTTTGACAGTAGTATCTTCATCCTAAAACATAATCAAACTATAACTAAATATAGCCAACTAAACATAGATCACTGAGATGCTGACATATAACTTAAACAAGAGCAGAACCATTAAATACCCACCTTTTTCTGACACTGTCTTCTGGAGAACCACAATATGAAATTTTGAAATCATTTCTACTGTTTCATTTAAAATGATATATTCTTAGATGCTTGAAATTATTTCATCATGTTGGAACATCTTTGGTTACTCTCTCCTGGGAAATGATTTTCTCAAGAAATGACTTGGCCAACCAGTAAGATGGCCCCAAGGCATACATCCCACTCGGATCAAGCATTAGAGCTCCAGGGAAATCTGGATCTACAGCGCTCTGTGGCTGCCATGATCTACATGGATATTATGTGGCTTACATATTCATTATATAATCCACTTCTTCCATATCAAACACATCTACCATTCTTTTATTTAATTTTCTCCTTCTGTTGTACTGTAGATTCAGAACCTAAAGGTAAAAATGCTGGATTATTGAATTGTTTTTGCCTGAACTCACCAACTTACTGGAATACTTTTCATCCTTTTATATAGGAAAGTAAGTTTTTCTGGGATGAAAATTACTCCATCAAGCTGGTGAGTTCAGGTAAAAACAATTCAATAATCCAGCATTTTTATCTTTAGGTTCTGAATCTACAGTATTTACACTTCTCAGGAGTACTTTTGCAGCAATTTTGTCAGACGCTGGTTCTTCAAAAAAAAACAGAGCCAGAAATAAGATGGGTATCCATCAATGGTATCTCTTTGTAAAGACCTGGCAGTTGGGGGAGTATTTTAACTACGTAAGGGACCAAGTTGGCAACTTGGACCCCTGTGAGTGCTGTCACAATTGGATAGACTGTCATCATCCATTGAAAGACCTTGGGGTGTACGTTATATTGTCCAAAATTACCGGCAAAATATGTGAGTAAGTAGTATATACAGGTGGATATGGCTACAGACTGAGTGGAGTGGGGCAAAACCAGCGTGGGCCAGGAGTACTGATTGGAGGAGTTGAGCTGCACCGGCTCCTGGTAAAAGTACTCACCAGATGGATTGTTGAATGGCCCATGTGGTTGATTATATTGGTGGCCCCCAATCCCTAGGCAGGCTGTGAGGACAGCTTAGAAGATAAGATGGTTCATCTTCTGGTCCTGGGGAAGGGCAGACAAAGCTTAGTGTCTTTTTAACTTCTTGCAGGGTAAAGTATTGATTGATTTATGTGATATTATTGAGGGGTAATTTCACCCAACTATAGAACAAACTACCATCAAGTGATTGATCTTTATTATATACTATCATCCTTAGTGGGGCATGAATAGTTCAAAACAATGGACCGGGAACCCCAAACACTTGGTATTGTTTGGAATTCCCTTTTGGAAGGGGAATTGAAAAGGATGTACAGGAAATGAATTTTTACTTCCTGGCTTGCACTGGTTTGGTGCCTTATTGGATGCTTTCATGCATCCAAATTTAACTTCTGCATTTAACGCAGAAATTGTTGTGCTGGGCAGCTTGCCAGCCCCTTCCAACTTTGGTAGATTCTAAATTTGGGCAGCAGTTCCCCACTTTTTGGGTTGGGGAAACTTTCTTTTTGGGGTTCCCGATCTGGAAATTTCCTCATCTGGTGGGGGTGGATGGTCCCACTGTGAGGGGTACAACGTCCCCTGCTGGCTGGCTGGTGGGCAGGAGCAGGCAGGCAAGCTGCCAGGCTGGGCGTGGGGTCTGCGGACAACTGGTGGTCAGCTGTGCATCCCAGGGCCGGGCTATAAAGGCCAAACTTAAAATTAAAAGATTTTTAATTTCTTTTTGTTGCTCCTCCTGTTTTGAGGCATTTTCCCCAATTAGGGGGAACCACTGCCATTTGTTGCTTTGACCTGTGGGACCCATTGTGGCCACAACATTTTTTCCTATAGGGTTGATGTCAGGAATATTCCTGACACTCTTTCAAATTTTCTTGTATACTCTCTTTAATCTGATATAACTACCTCTTTATTTAGATACTTGGTTTAAGTATAGTAATTTTAAAACAACTTGATAGCCCTCTATAGCTATTGAAGATCATTTTCAAATTTATGGATATTATGTTCTGCTTTGAGTTCCATCTTGCCAAATTTTGATTGCCCTTTTACTTTGTAACCTGTCTTCAGATTTGCGCACTTTAATCTGATCCAACTTGTACAGCAGGCCAGTTATCTTTGCCCAGCGCATAGTGTTTTTGTTTGCTTGGTGATTGTCTTTGTTAGTATTTCACCTTACGTGGTTCTATAAAATTGTTATTTCCAGGTGTCTAATTATTTCCCAACCCTTGATAAAATTTTATAGCCACTTGACTGTACTTTCCCTATCCAATTGCCTATAATGAAACCTGGCTACATGTCACAAGGCACCAGTTTTTCTAATGAGACCAATTTTAAGAATGATTTAGTTGGCATCATAAAAATTATCTTGTAGGATCTTTAAAGGCTTGGGGAATAACCTCTATTGGAACTTTTAAGCTATGTGCCAAATTAATGGCTTGGTCTTACATAACTAGCTCTTTTCTGGAAACTCTCTTGAGATGGATGCTTGATCAGAACCAGTTTCAGAGCCATGTGATAAAGAAGCTCAAAATTTCATCTCCAGCCTTTTTCTAGGCATGTTTCCCTTGGTTGAAGGCCAGTTGTTATGGGTTTGGTATAATTTTTGAATTTTGAGCCTAAATTTGGTGTACTAATTTTACTTAAGGCGAGCAAGAATAATGGCCAGTGAGCTAATAGTGCCAGGGTTCAGCTTTATGCTACCCAATTAGGCCTTTTTGTCTCAACTTTAGGATAATTTTATCATCTATATTAGTTTATATATGTCCTTTCATACTTTGTTCATTCTTTGCAATTATTCCCATCACTGGATACTTTATTTTCTTCATACTCTCTTGCCTTGATCTCAGTCCCATTTTCTACTTTTTCTGCACCTGGAAACTACTTTCAGCTTTGTTTATTAGCTGACAGAGCTTTGGCACTTCATATTTCTCTTTTTGCTTCATAATTTCTTTCAGGTACATCTTTGAGCTGATCCACAACTTCTGGACCTCTCAGATATTAATTCTTTGAGGATAATAATTTAATTGACCTATTGCCATATTTTTCTCTGGTAAATTCCAACCACGAGCTTCCTTACCACACTTGACCCCTTGTTTCAAACAGCAAGACAAGACATCACCAATAATCAGTGATATTTTGCTTTCTATATTTCCTGAGGGCAAACACACCAAAACCCAAGGATCAATATTTCAACATCCCCATCTTTTCCCAAGTATGGATAGATATCTCTTGGTCACAGACTGAGCATTAGGTTGAGATTTTTTGCTTGACCTTTCAAAATGTATTGGTTTTGGCAAGGTGTGCTCCCTTATTATGCTTTTTGATCAATATGATAGCTAGATGCTCTTCCTAGCTTATTGTTCCCTTTGACCTTTTGTTCTCCAGGGTAGGTAGCTTTTATGACAATACCTGGCCCTTGATGCTTGACAGATCTAGCCCTGTGGTTGAACCTGCTGTTATCTAGATTTGAAGTTTGGTTTCTGTATAGCTGTACCATATTAAAGGTGGGTGTTCCCCTCGTTTTTCTCAGCCCGGTCCACCAACTCAGCCCCTACCTTACCTCTTACAGGTTACTTGGTATCTATACAGCAGATTTGGTAAACCTTGTCCAATCTCTTGTATTCTTGACCAGTATCAATATTCTTGGCCTTGAGGCACTGATTTACAATTATATTGCAAGAAAAATCTGGCCTTACATGTGTGTAGGATAGATAGGAAAGATAGAATACCCTTGAATGGGATTCATTGATAGAGGAAGAGAGCTATATGATGTAGAGGTGATTGCAGTGAGGTTGTTCATATCTTAGATTGTACTGTACACTTGACCAGCATAAACCAGGTATGTAGGAGAAGATCATTATGTCAGTGCAACTAAGTGACACTAATGCTGATTGAGCCTCTGGAGGATGGTCATGATCCTGCCATAGAGTTAGGTCAGGATACTTGTCCATCTATGATCCAGATCAAGGAAGATGCTTCTGATACCCTAAGCCCAAGGGATACCATAGCTGCTAAATTGTCTGGTTACAACCTATCAGCAACTGTGACACTAGTAGCCACCCTTCCAGGAACTTTTTGCGGAGCAAGGTTATAGCATTGTTTTAGCATTATTGGCATCAGCAGAAGATATATCTGTAAATAAAGCCAATAGGGAATGCAGATGTAAGCTGATGGGTAGACTTAAACCTGCCCAGGCTTTAGATCAAGTGTGCTGTATAAACATCTTTAGTATATCACGCAACTGAAGCAGTGCCAGTGGACTTGGTACCCACCTGGTCGCGACAAAGTTGATTAAGAACTGGGGGTGGCCCATCCAACAGCAGGTATGAACTATTATCTGGTATATCGATTCAACGCATTTTGTTGGACTTTTAAGTTGGGGTTATCTAACACCAACTTAATTCAAGGATCTTGCTTAAAAAAGGTGTCCTTGAAATTTGAAATAAGTCATATTTATTTAAAATTAAATTGCATGCTCCAAGCATAGATATAAGATGGAAACCTAAATAAGCTGGGCACTGCTATTAAGTTTAGCAAAGCGAAAACAGTGGTTTTAGAGCTGTCGGTTTAAAATAAGCTATTGGGCATTGAGATCAGCTTAGTATTCACAGAGATATGCTGTGTTTAGTTTTTTATGTGTGCTTGGAGTGGATCCCGATGATCGGATTGAGTCTGGGCCTTTGATTGTGACAAAAGCCCAGTTCCAGCACTTCACTCTATGTCTCTGCATCTAGAGCTCTCATGCTTGGTACTAATTTGATAAGAAATGTTTGAAAAATATATCTAGGCACTCTAGATATCATGAAAATCATTTTGACCAGCCTTGATATCATTATTGCCAGCTTACTCCACTGACATCATTATTAGGGTGATGTAATTGTAAGCAAGGTTAACTCTGAAACTTTATGCACCTGTTTGGATCAGGTGATGCATGTGAGGGGGATATTCTAATTATTGCAATTTAAAATAAATCAAATCTAAGTATCCCAGCCAACCATCCCTTGCTTAAATTGACATTTATATCTCTGGTTTGAATCGGATCTCTTTAAATCGATCAACCTCTCTTTTCCCACGCAAGCCAACCCTCAATATTGAGGTTAACTATCCAATCACATAAAAGCATGGCAGATCTATCTGGATCCCAACCGTGTTCTCAACCAACTTGTTGCCCCTCTTCCCATTTCGATCCACGCATTCTGGAGTTGGATGATCTGTACAGATAAGCCTATTTGCTATGGTTGCAAGAGGTGAACCACTCTTTTAAAGGTTGATTGTTAAATAATAAAAATACCCAAGCCCAAGTGGTCTAGATTCCCATTTCGATATAATCTAGGCCACAAACTAGATTCAACCACCATGGTTTTAAAGATGCTTGTAAGGGATTGCATGCAGGGATGGGTCCAACCAAGGTTTTGGCTTGACCATCGGCTTTAAATTTAAACCCATGTGTAAATTTCAATCCCTCGCGGCTCGAGTGCCCTCGAGCTGTTATTGCAGACAGGTTCGCTTATATATATTAATTAAGAATAGCCATGTCTGGGATATCTGCTAGCCAGCATGTGAGCTTTTATGGCATCCCTAGGAACAGGACAGTTCCCGGGTCGAGGCCGCTTCGAGTAAGTTCCCCTGCTGGCCCTGGGTATCTTGGCCGCACCCTGGTTAAACTCCACCCGTCCCGGTTCAAGTCGCGCTGGATAAATTGGGTTGATTTCGACGCTGCTGATGAATCGGGTCGAGCCCCGCCGCTGCGGGGAGTTTGGATGCAGGTGTCGCTCAGCAAATGTTGGGTTCTAGACCCAGGATCCGAGAAGTTCCTGCCAAGAGTTTATTGGATCGCCTACCCATAAAATGTAATTTAAACTTGGGTAGCCGAGAAGAGCAGTAATAAGATTGATGGGATATGTATGGCTTGGGAGGTTCATTTGTTGGATGATGGGAGAAATCTCTTCAGCGCATCAAAGCTAGACAAGTTTCAAGCGAATGGTTGACAAGAGTGGGATGGAAGTTGAGATGTGGATTTGAAATCAGCTGATAAAGAATGGCGCCATCGCCTTAATAAATGGTATACAGTATCGGTGGAAATAGAAGTGCAAGTTTGGATTTGCCTTGTGGTTGGGAATACTCGGTGCTTTGTGGTGTACAGCAGCAGCGCTAAAACATGTATATTGGTCTGCTTGAAAGTGAAGGGGTGATAAAGTTATTAATTAATAGTATTTTATTATTCAGTATAAAACAAAGGCTCGAGGGGATAAGCAGGAGGAAGATGTCCGGCGCTTCGAGAAGACGGCCTTTAGCCACGAAGGTAGGCTGATGGGGCGCTTGTACGGGACAAGCTTAGAGATGTCCTTTGCGGGCATGTCAATGTGAGCAATCAGTGTGATGGAGGGCTCATTGCTCAACGGCACGGCGTAGCTGGCCTGGTAGCTGTTGAAGGTGACCTTATCGTTGAAGGACACGCGCTTGCGGGATTTCTGGTGTTTGGCGGGCATTTCGATTGAGTTTGCAGTATTTAAGTTCAGCTTGTTTCCATTGCTCTATGGCAACCTACTTGGTGATCCTCAGAGCAGCGGTGCTTATATACCCTACAGGTCACAGTCCAAAATAAGCTTCCTGAAGTGTTCTTATACTCTGGCCAATCCCTGCGAGGCAAGACTGCTGCCGCCTGTTTGAATGAGCCCTTACGACTCAACCACTAATCGCACCCTGCCAATGGTTTTAAATTATTCTCCAATCATGTGTTGAATTGCTTTGATGGCATCCGATTGGCTGCTTCATGGTAGTTTGTTCCAAGCCATGCTTACTATTCCTATGTAAATCTGTACACGTGGTTATTATAGGCCCCAATACCCAAGTCAGTGGCCCATGCAGCAGATAAATGTGTTTTGCCGAGCCTTGAATTGCTTTGGTTCGACATTTGCCCAACGTCTGGTGGACGAAGCAGGGAACAGCGTTACCCTGGGTTATGCATCGAGCAACTGGTATGGGATTCAGAAAGCTGGTTCTTGGAACCGGCGAGGTGGCGTGAATCTCAGCAAAACGCCGTTCCACGATGAAACTAAATGCGACCAAACAACCTAAAGCTCACCCCTGCATGCGAATGCCAAATTTCCCAGCGTTTGAAAATTGGCCTCCGATCAACTCCACCGATATAAAAAAGTATTGTTTATTTAGAATTTATTGGATCCGATCTTCTTTAGCCAAGCGATTGGTGGCGTTCTATCCCAACCCTCGATCCATCTGGCGCCGCTCGGGATACGCCTCAGCCACCCGGCCTATCCGACATCCCCCGGCGCCTCCTGTTGAGCCGCTGGATTGGTCCGACCCGTTTCATTCTCCAAAACCTCCGCTAGAAACCGACACCATTGACCCAAACCGACCTCCCCTGACGCGCTGCTCGCATCTCCCATATTTGGGTAATCCGAGGATCCAATCCTTCCCTTAAACCTGGAGCCTCTTGCAGATGTTTAAACCAATCCATTGTCAGGAATCAACATCAGCTTGATACTCAATAGCATATTTAAACCATTTGCGCCAAAAAAAACTCCCTTTGATGAAACTGAAACTTATCTGGAACACCAAGGGTTCTACAAACCGAATACTTTCCTGGACTAGGGCAGTACCATCCGCTCCAATCTTATTCAAATGCCCAAGCCAGAATAAGTCTGGAGTAGGGCTGCGTCGTCCCACCCCCGGACAAAGATCTTCTTTTTTCCGGCATTCTGGAAGATGGGATTTAAAATCAGCTTTAAATAGAAAATACATTCCCTTCCATATTTTCAGAAAATTCGGACAGAATCCGGGTTTTGTCCGGGGGTGGGACGCCGCAGCCCTAGTCAGGAGCTAGCAACCCAGCTCTGGATGCACTAGCTGAACGCGAGAGCGAACCGCTGCTTTAAGCAGGCCTAGCCATGATAAGGTGAGGGGAAGTGGCCTGCTTGAAACGGCAAGTTTGAAGTGGCAGATCTCACCACCTGCAGATATCTATTCTCACAGTAGATATTTATCAAGGATAACGCCAACCTATCACAAGGTATATATCTATTCGCTTCCAGGCTATGATGCATAGCAATAAAGGAAATATATCTTCATCATGCCATAACTGTGCTGTTTATAATTTGCATCATCGCATCTGATGACGGGTGGTGATCTTTGCCAGGGGTTCGATATAAACCGCAGATGGGAAGGATATATCCAAGTTTATTTTATCTGCCAAACGATTGTTGTTTTGGACCTTTAGGAACCGCTACGACGTAAATCACTCGTGAAATATATAATTAAAAGGTCCCTCGCCATAACTCAATATTGGGCTTAAGATGGGGCAACTTTTGTGTTTATTGAGCATTTGGCCAGATTAGGTAAATCCCACTAGAAAGATCAAGTAGGATGGGATAATTAATTTAATCTCATCAAAATAAAATGATCGAAAAGGGGTTAAAGATCCCTTTTATGGGATCCCGGTGCAAACCTTGCTTTATGCAATAAAAGCGAGACGGGTATTTTAAAATGCTTCAACATTTGCAGGGGTTGAAGCCTTACGTATCCAAGATCTACCTGGAAACCTCTTAGAAATGAATCCCTACTCTTTTACACTAGATAGTTGCCCCGTCCAAGGACAGAATTAAAGTTGAATTTAATAAATCAATTAAATATATATTATTGTGTTTTTAGGCTTGGAGTACTTACCATGTGTTTAATTAAAATTTATTTAATTGCTTTATTAAAATGTAGTTTCAATTATATTTATTTAAAATTAAAATTGTTTATTTCAAGTATAAATAAAAACTAAATCTAAATAAGTGTAGTATCACTATTAAGATTAGTACAGCTAAACTAATTATTTTAAAATTTATTAATTGATTTTTAATGTCTTTAAAAATGTAGAGCTGATCTGCAGCTTTTAAATAAGCTATCAACCATCAAAATCGGCTTAGTATTAACTGAGATACATTGATTTTAGTTTTTGAAGTGTGTATTAAAAGTAAATTTAGATAATTTCAAATCGAGTCCGAGCCTTTGATTATGACGCGAACCCGATTCCAGCACTTAATTATATATCTCAGCATCTAGAGCAGCTAGAGCTATCATGTTTGGTACCATTTTGATTGGAATCATCTGAAAAATTAATCTACGTCCTCTGAATTTCATGAAAATCATTATATTGAATCATAATTTTATCATAGCCAGTTTACTCCACTGATATTCTTTTGGGATGAAGCTGTGGCAAGCAAAGTCTACTCTGAAACAATATGGAGCTACTTGGATCAAGTGGCATCGAATTGGAATGCTCTACTATCTCACTTGAAGAATAAGAATTTCGAAATGTCCAAGCCAACCATCTCCTTCTTTAAAATAATATTTATATTATAATTCAAACTCTATTGCTTTAAATTGGCTAAGCTCTCTTTTCGTTGTCAATTTTATCGTCAGCACAGAGCATAACCATCCAATCATATAAAAGGATCTCAAACAATTGCTGCTTCTTTTCTAATTTTAATCCACCCATTTTAGAGTCAGATAATCTATACAGATAAACCTCTTTGGTATGGCTGTATGAGGTTAGCTACTGTTTTAAAAATAAAGTAGTTAAATACAAATATATTTTGGTTCAAGTGGCTTATATTTCAGTTCAACATGATTTAGACCACACTCCACTGAATTCAATCTGTGTACTCTCAAGGATGCATGTAAGGGATTGAATGTAAGGATGAGCCAAATTGAGCTTGTGGTTTAACAATCAACTTTTAAAATCAAATTTAAGTAAAAATTGATTCAGTCAAATCCCTTATGGCTTGAGCCCACTCGAGGCGACATTACAGACAGACAGACAGACTCACTTTTATATATATTAATAGGACAGGGGTAAATGTACAGGATGTTAATTGGCCGAAGAACTTATTTTGTTAAATAAATTATATAGATTAAAATCTATGATATATTTATCCTTTGGATCTTTATAAAATTTTGAGGCTAATTAGCGAGCTGATTAATTGCCTCCCGGGCCAACCCTAAACTTTAACTTTACCCCCCTCAGAAGGGGTTGTGGGGATAAAAGGAAACACCCCTTGCGGGACTCGAACCCGCAATCCTCAGATTAGAAGTCTGATGCCTTATCCATTAGGCCAAAGGGGTCGATGTTCGACCCTGATTAAGCTAGCCGGTCCTAACCCGCTATAAAAAGTTGGCGTCGAAGAGTGGAAATTTCCTACTTTTCTATATATTTCTCACATAAATTTACCAGGTATAAAGAGGGGCTGATATGATCCCTAACCTTTTAAGCTTTCTAGTTGCCATGACGAATTTGATTCAGCTGGTCGATCCCGGACAGGGAATAACCCTCTAGGTTTCAGTATGGGATCGATTTATATCCAGCTTCCCCTAGCAAACCTTGTTGTGCAAGCACCAAACCATAGCGCCATATAAACAGTCAGGTTTAAAGAAGCTAAATCAGCCCTATCCTAGCCACTGTTTAAAGTAGTTACTGAAGTGGAAAATGATTACTGCGCTTTTCGGAGGTATTGAGATGGATGACTCAAAGCCACTGATCCACATCCCAACAGCAAAACAAATCAAACTCGCCCATGGATATCTCAGATTCCAAACTGCACCCGGATACATATTTAAATACCGAAGAGGCCTACCCAGCACGCAAGATCGCTGGACACAGAAGCTGTCCACCAGGCAAATGAGCCCAGCCATACAACATTGATTCCCCAATTATTTCGATCAGAGGTAGGACATACCATTTCAAAACGCCATCTCGAAAAACGTTATCTCAAATTATGCCATCTCGATTTTTGCTATCTCGATTTATTAGTAAAAACCCCATCTCGATTAACGGCATCATGACTAAGAAAAACAAGTTTTAAAATTTTAGATTGTTTGACCCCCAAAAATTCTCAGAAAACAAAATTCAAAATTTTTCCAGGCTTAAATAAGCCGCAGGTCTTCAAATCGGCAATAAAAAATGGGGTTGATCTGTAGCAACATAGTTGGGCAAAGCCCAAAAGTTAAAATAACCCCAAAACAACTATCTTCGTCATTTCAACTGTAAACTATACTTTAAAATAAGCATATGATTGTACCAAGTACCAAAAAAGTCAAAGAATGGTAAAATTAAATGAAAGAGGAGAGAAGATAAAGTGGTGTTTATTAGAAAAGGGCTCAAATATTGGTAGAAAGAGCAACAGAGATAGTTTGAAGATGCTCAAGCTTGCTATCCTTGGGATAGTAGGCGAGGACTCCCTTGCTGATTTCAGTATACTTTTTCACCGCTTCAGTCTGCTTAGGGGGATCACCCTTGGTCTTCATACCAGTCTTAAAGAGGCAGGCAGAGATGGCCTGCTAGGGTTTGAGATGCACCATTATCTTATTGAATTTGGGCTTATGAACCCTGACCCTTGTAGCAAACTGGCTATGCCACCCTTCAAGGGAAGAGGTGGTCTTGATCAGGCCATCTTTTACCTGCTTAAAGCAGTTCCAGGTGATTGAGTCACCACCCTTTCTGATACGGCGTGCTCCTTGAAACACTCCAACCCATTGAGTTTCAAAATACTCTATGGATGGAGCAAAGGCTGCCTGGTTGGCAAAGATATAAGGATGGCGGAGGAGGGCGTCATAAAAGGCATTTGTCTCCTCCTTTCTCACAAGGTCAAGGGCAGCAAAGCAATCAAAAACGTCCTTGGCTTCTTTAGTGCCTTCAGAGTTGACCAGCTCATGAAGTTCAGAGCACTTTTGGAGGCGGCGGCAGAGTGCCTGCCAGAAGTGGAAGTAGCATCCCTGTGGGGAGCTCTTGAAGACTCAAATGAAGGCATTTACCTGAGCCTGTTTAAAAGCCACTACCAGATATTCATGATAGGGAAGGCTTTCTGGCTGCTTCCTGGTTGGGGTGGCTTCCTATGACTGGGCCTTCTTCTTGCGCCCTCTGGCCCCCTTGGGCTCTTCTTCAATGGTGTTGGAGGATTTCATCCAACTTGGCCTTTAGAATTGTGAGTGCACGGACATATTTTTCCTGCTTCTTGTTGGGGAAGAAAAGGAAGACCAGGGAAAGAACTAGATTACCAACCTGGCCATGGATATTCCAATGCTGGCTGAAGAGCTTTGGACAGGTTGAGAAAGCGCCATCTGCAAGCCAGGTCTTGCATTTTAACAGGTTGCACAGATCCTGGCTTGTGGCAAAGCAAATGATGCGCTTTGTAAGGTCTGAAGGCTTGGGGCAAATTGTTGTAAACTAGGCCCTTTAACCCAAGAATGTTTATAATTGTCAAATATAGAAAGGTAGGCAAAGTTTGCAATAATAACTGAACTAAGGCTCCTAAGAGCTTATATGAAGTAAAATAAGGACTAAGACAATTCATTAACCCTAGGAAAATAACATAGAGACCGGTCTTAATGACTGACAATTTTGTTAAAAAGTCAATTTCTAAGTCTGGAAAATGGTATGCACTAGGAAAAAGATTAAAACTATCAATAATTAAATTGTGAGTGTTACTGTAAAAGCTGTCTAACTGGTGGAGAATAAAATCAAAAGGAATCATGAGCTAAGATCTAACTAAGATAAAAGAATTGGAAGAGGAAACACAAGCCATAAAACCTAACAAGTATCTTTTTGGGGTGCAAGTCAAACAATCTCAACTTATTGTTGAGACTTGAAAAACCAAGCCTTTTATTGTGCTTTATTTGTGGAATGCAAGAACTGAGGAGGAGATTTCAACCATATTTGGTCAGGAAAAACATTTCTGAAAAATAGAGGTTAGGACAATCAGAGTGTTGATTTAACCTAGATAAGTTAAACTTGTGTAAAGGGAGCCAGAAGAAGAAGAAAGGAAGCCGCGGATTGTTTTATCAACTCTTAGAGCAAGAGAGCAAGCCAGAAGACAGAAAAACAGATATGAGAATGCTGGTATAAGCCAAAGCAAAAAGAAAAAGGTCAGCTGTTTCAGAGCTTGTTGAAACTAACTTGATTGTTGGGTCCCAGGTTCAAGAATTGTACAGAGTTGTAAAGGTAACTTTAAACTCAAATTGGAACCCTTAAAATAGATAATAATGAACTGCAGGGCAAGGGAAAGGATAGGAAAAGTTTTGAATAATAAGATTTGTGTGCATATGACCAAGATTGAAGTAGAAAATTAATGCTGTTGATCCTGGAAAATTACTAGCAGCTTAAATAAAAAAAGAGGAATCCTGACAGTATCCCCCTAAGCTGCTAGTCTGAAGATCCTGGTAGGCCTTAAGCAACTGTTGGCAGTGGTTGAGATTTCCTTCAGGTTCCCAAGTGGAGTCTTCAAGTTCATAGCCCTTCCATAGGATGAGGTATTCTGTGGCAGATTGGAGGATACAGTGAGCTAAGATCTCCTGTACTTTGTATTCCTCAGAACCTTGGAGATGGAGAGGAGGAGGTGGAGCCTTTGCCTGGTGGTTGGGAGGAGGTTGTCTTAAATTCAGGAGGAGTGAAAAATGGAAGACATTGTGAATGCGGAAGTGTTCAGGAAGAGATAGTCTGAAGGCAGTAGTTCCAATTTTCTCCACAACTTGGAAAGGTCTGATGAAGCGGGGACAAAATTTGCGGGAGGCAATGATGACCAGGAGATTCTTAGTTGAGAGAAGTACCAAGTTGCTAGGCTGAATCTCATTGCCTGGGATTATTTTATTGTTGTAGTGCTTCTTGTAGTCTAAGATGGCAGACTGGAGGTGGGCAACAAGTTGGGTCTGAGTTTCCTTGATTGCAGTAGCAAGTTCAGCTGCAGATTGTGAGTGGAAATAACCCTGCAAGTCCAGGAGGAAGGAGGGGGTGTAACTGAGGTTTGCTTGGAACAGATTCATGCCAATAGATCCGTGGTATGCTGAGTTGTATGAGTATTGAGAAATGGGAAGAAAGTCAGACCAGTTGTCCTGCTTCTCATTGATGAAATAATGGAGGTATTGTTCCAAGGTCTAGTTTGTTCTTTCAGTTTGTCCGTCAGTCTGTGGGTGATATGCGGTGCTGTAGAGAGAGTTTACCCCAAGAGAGGCCATGAGATCTCGCCAGAATGCAGAGGTGAACTGGGGACCACGGTCAGAGACTATATTGCAAGGGACTCCATGGTGGGGAAAAATGTACTTGACAAATAGCTCAGCGGTTTGTTTGGCGGTGACGGTTGTGTGGCAAGGACAGAAGGAGGCTTCTTTGGAGAAGCAATCAACCACTACTAGGATTGCGTTGTAACTTGCACAAGAGGGCAGCTGTGTGATGTAGTCTATAGAGAGGCTCTGTCAAGGACATTAAGGGATTAGAAGAGGGCAGAGGAGACCAGATGATTTGGCAGTACAATTCTTGTTTCTGAGGCATACTAGGCAGCTGGCAACATATTCCTTGGCGGTTTTTGCTATATGTGGCCACCAGTAGTGTGACTTTATATGGGCCAAGGTTCTCTTGTAACCTAAGTGTCTATCAGGGAGAGAGTCGTGGAGTCAAATTGTAATTTGCAACTGCAAGTCCTTGTTAGGTACCATAACCAGTTTGCGGAAGAGAAGCAGGTTGTTCTTGAGCAAGTACTCTGAGGGGGGCATTGCTTTGGATAACAGGTACATGATGATCCTGTTGGAAGCAGGGTATTCTGATTGGGCCTTCTTAATTGAGTAGGCGTCTGGGAAGTTAAATAAGGTTGAAGAGATCTGATTGATGAAGACAGATGCTGGGAGGACTGCTTTGGTGTTGAGACATTTGTATTCAGGATCTGAGTCAGCAGTAGTGGGATGGCGGGAGAGTAATTCAGGAAGGATGTTTAGGGATCCCTTCTTGTAGGTGATGGTGAATAAGAATTTGGTAATTTCAATCACCCATTGAGCATGACGTTGTGATATGTGGCAGGCTTGGGTGAAGAACAGCAAGTTCTTGTGGTCCATGAAGATGCTAACAGGGTCCAAGGTTCCTTCAAGGTAACAGTGCCAATGCTTGAAAGACTTGATAATTGCAAGCAGTTCCTTGTTGTGAACAGGGTAGTTCTTCTCAGCAGGAAGATGCTTCTGGCTGTAGTAAGCTACAGGATGGTGCATATCACCCCCATGCTTAAGAAGGACAGCACCAACAGCATAGTCACTGGTGTTGGTCTCCAAGAAGAAGGGTTTGTTGCTATTGGGCATGAGCAGGACCGGAGGAGTGGCAAACAGGTGGCAGATATGCTCAAAGGAGTCCTGTGCTTCAGCAGACAATTTGAACTCAACCTTGGTGGAGGTCAGATTTATGAGTGAAAGGTCAATGCTTCTGAATCCAGAGACAAACTTGAGGCAGTAATTAGCAAGGCCAAGAAAACCACAGAGTTCTTTGTGGTTCTTTGGTACCGGCTAAGAGAGGATGGTGTCAAGTTTGCTTGGGGCAATGGTAAATCCTTCCTTAGTTACAATATATCCAAGGAATTCTACGCTTTTCTGGAAGAAGCAACACTTAGAGAGCTTGCAGTAAAGATGGTACTCTTGGAGCCTAGCCATGACTTTTCTCAGATGATCAATGTGATTGGAAGCATTCTTGGAATAGATTAAGATATTGTCAAGGTACACCACCACAAATTCATTCAGAAAAGGGAGGAGGACCTCATTCATGAGGGCTTGGAACGTTGAGGGTGCATTGCACAAACCAAAGGGAATAACCTTGTACTTGTAGAGACCAAAGGGAGTGCAGAAAGCAGTCTTCTATTTGTGTTCTTTGGCAACACATATCTGGTTGAAAGCTGCACAGAGATCAATC